>WJFA01001259.1:0-22857 GCA_009870155.1 Pseudobourletiella spinata | reverse complement strand
CACACACACACACACACACACACACACACACACATACACACACATTCATGGAGAAGTTCAAAAACTCTCGTATCACGCTCAATCTCCATATCATTTTCTCAGTCTCACATCTTTTCGTACATGCTTTTCCCATAGCTCCTGCTCTCCCGACCAGCCAGCCAACCAGCCCCATCCTCCACGTCCTCAGCTCTCATCCTCCTCACTCATCATAATTATGACGATGACGAGGAGCAAGAGGCTAACAGCACCTGAGTCAGCGAGCTGAAGGATCCTGGAATCCTTGGAGGAACCAGTAGTAAGATCAACATGAACAGTAGAGCACAGTAAATCCTGAACAGATCTCTGGCACCCCACTTCAAATTGCACCTTCATCTACTTCTTCTTCTTCTTCTTCTTCATCATCATCCGGAATGACCCAACCAGTAGTTTCGTCCACGACTCACATATAAGAATCCACTCATGTGTGGCAACGAGACGTTCACCGGCTCACGAACAAATCTCAAAGTTCCCACAACAACAACCTCGTCGTACTTTTCCGCTCCCGTTGAACTTGAGGAGTGAAATTATTCTGAGAGTTTCCAAGGATGCGTATGCATGCGCCAAACGCAGCGTCATGAGCGGGTGCAGTATAACTAACTATATATTACCTTTCCCGCGTGTACATCGGACAAATTACTCGGTACAGGCCATTACTCCCTCACTGCGGATTCCACGAGAGGCGGGTTATTATTACCAAAGCCGGAATCTCAGAGCTAAAGCCCCTCCTGCTGCAAAACATGCACACAGCGTAACCAGAAGTGTAAATTTACCGTGTGGTATGGGGAGAAAAAAACATATATAAGATCCCTTTGGCTCCCTAATAGCCTCTTGAGGAATGATGAGTGAGGTCTTGACAGTCAAGAGTGCGGGAGGAAGTTGAGGACAGGAATGAGTTGGGATGAAGAATGTGACTCAAATATAACGAGAGAGCGAGAGAGAGAGAGAGAGAGAGATGAAACGGAGACAAATACTTATGGAGTTGGCGACATATTTGAGAATCTGATCCCTGCTTGAGACAAAACTCTCTCCCATACACTCTCTAGTAGCGGAGTGGGGTTGGGGGACATGATGAGACCTGGAGTAAATTAGCGGGACGACTTCTCATTCTATGGACTATTTGCTGTACAAGTCATATTAGTGGCGGCGCAGGACAGATGGAACCCATTTGGAGATCTCTCTGCAACGAGCAGACTAATTGGTCTCTTCCCACTCTCTTGAATAGTCCTTATATTACTGCCTCCGTTGGGTTATTTGAAACAGTAAATTTACCGCAGCTCATCATCACGTTGTAATACACGTCAAAATATCCTGTCATCACCACCCCCGTGAACAACTCTGAGAGACTTGACCCTTCGTCGCACACGTTAACGTGAGCGCCACATGTGCTTACACAATACACAGTACACATGTCATCCCTTTCAGTTTCGCAAAAGCTCCTCTCCCTTACGTTTCAGAATGCACCAAGGGCCTGAGTAGTAAGATAGTGAAGTAACGGGGAACATGCGGGGAGGCTCGTGTTACACACACACACACACAAGTACACTCGCCATTAACACATGCGCGGGTAGGCGTAATTGAAGGTTAGAAGAGGTACGGGAAAAGTGAAAATTTGACAGTTTGAAGCATGAGAGAGAAGCCTTTAGCCATCTCATTTACTCCGAGGATTGCAAAGGGAAGGATGAGGATAATGAATGTGGTGGGAGCGGAAGATGAGATGTTAAATGCCATGTATAGACAAGGTCGGAACATCCCGTAAAAGTAGTACCGCACCGCTCTAAACAGCATGTTCCAGCCGGAGCAAATTTATTTCCTGTCCATTTGTCAGAGATTGGCGGCTTTGAGTACATTATTAACAAATCCCAAACATAACTCCCAGCTGCTCCGAATTACCGGCAGCTCCGCGGAGTCCCTCGGAAGTGGACTCAATTTCTTAATTGAGAAATTACTCCCCGGCAACATTATATTAACTAGCGTACACAGGAACGTACAGTGAGACTCTACGGAGACGGGGTTCGACATCCGCTGGAGTAAAATGTGGGCTCATCCTTATAAACGTTGATCCAATAAGTAGCCCGCTTTACCATCACACACACACACACACACGTACATACATATTCACGGCTGGCAAGACACAATGTACAAGACACACGACGGTAAAGTATCTCACGAGAACGCATTAAGCCTGTCATCAGTAATGTGCGGAGCAAGGCATTCCACGTGTTATGGCTTACGCTCCGTGCTCATGTATGAGATCACGACCATAGAGTATAAAGCATTGAATACCGCCGCCGATCCCGACCATCGTGAGCATTCAACTAACAGCTTCAAATAAGCCCGGTCAGTTTCACTATCAACCGGCACACCTTGAAAATTCTACTTCGAAACCTATGGCCGTAAAGCCGACACAGTTTAATTTCCTAAGAATTTTCTGAGTTTTTCTCCCAAATTCCGTGTAACAGAGGAGTTGTTTGTCGTGATAATGAAGCTGAGACGAGGTTCCTGAATCCGGAGGACCCAGTAAAAGTCCCTGGAGCGGTGGTCCTGTTTGGAAGAGAACTCAATTACATTTCCGTGTTAAAAAAGCGCTCCTATATGATTACCAATGAAGTATTCCGTGTTAAATGATGAGAAAAGTAATCAAATAAGAGGTGGAAATGAAGTGGAGGTGGCTGAGTAGTTCATACAGCACATAGTGCAGTGCTGGAGCAGCGATGAGGTCCCCATTGGGGAGGATGAGATTGTCTAATGTATACTGAGAGGTTGTACTAGTGTGCATATATTCCGGAATAATTACTGTAGGGATTCCCTGGTTAAAATTCAGGCCACAAGACTGGTGAGGCTTCACTTAGTTTCGGAGTAACGCCTGATTTCCGACACAATCAAGTAAGCTTAGAAGGAGCATGCATAATTACCTCGCCGACGACAGTCTCAGCCTTCAAATGCGCTTAGTATGGGGAAGCATGTTGCATTGATGGAATGTGTAAAGAAAACTCTAATTTCATTCCCTACGACCGTCCCCCTCTGAGATTTTAATGGAGCAAGTTGAGCAGTGTTCAGTAAAGCGCCGCCATTTTGACTGGAAATGTCACTTTCCTCTCGGCCGCTTCACCGTTTTCATAGTCTGAATATGCTATGATCCGTTTCCAGATGCATCAACACTTTGCCCGAATTATAGCGTCTTATGATGGTAGGAGTCTGATACACTGAAAGGGTCAAACTACAAGGGTTACCGTAAACAGAGGGGAATCCCTTAAATCCTCTTGATACGGATCGTGGGGAAATATGTCTCAGTCAGCAGTGATGATTGGTGGACCAGAAAGGTGTTTTTGCAACTTCAATCAAGGCTTTAAACCAACGATATAGTAAATGGTGGAGCCGAACTTTAATGCATTATGCGCTAGTTGATTCGCTCCCTAATTACGTGGTGGGATGACGATGAAGGTGGGGATTTTCTCGCTACACAATTGGTATTCTTGCGGCGAACCCATGTGAATCAAATGGAATCTTCGACGTTGTCATTTCACACAATCAGCCCGACTTGAAGAACTGAAAACATGAAGTATTTAAACAGAGCGTATGCGAAAATTTCGAGTTCAACTTCCAAAAACAAATTTTTATTATATCTTTAGGATGTTTTCATCTACGTGCTAATTCTGACTACGTCAAGCTGGATTTGAGTAAAATGACACACCACACCACATAATTTTATCGTCTTCCACCCATGTGTGGGTTACGATATTAACTAAGAATCTAGCAAGCGTATTCATTCGAGAAATGGGACGCTAGTATGTCCGTTTGGTAAAGTGGGATTTTCGGCGAAATTAATAGTCGTACAATCGCAGTGATCTAATCTCTGCTCGCTCAAGAGCCCCTAAAAAGCTTTTTGAGCACCAATTGAAGGAGATACCGCCGGTACGAAGATGGTTCGATCCTATACAAATCAGCAGACGGACATGGATTATCGGTCGATAGTGTTTGTGAGATGGAGGGACTGTAGGCGATTTAATAATAACAAGTATCACCCTCTCATCCCAAACGTACATGTGGATGCCTACACATCTTCCATATTGATGATCGTCACCATTTTTTTAACGACTTCTCGGACGTCTGGGATTCCAATACAATGAGAGTTATACAGATTAAGGCTATAAATAGAGCGGACTTGAAGGGAGGAAACTGGAGCTTGAAGATGAAAATAGGACCGGGATTTTTTTTATTTGAGTCCATTTTGTCAGGATCTGTTGTCTCACCATCTCGGTTATACACGCTGGTTGAGAAAACAAAGGAGACCCACCCTGTTGCATGGACGCGAAAGAGTGTGTACGAGAGGGAGCGAGAGAGAGATGACTATTTTCGGGGCTACGCGAGGCCTGCTCGCGTCCCCGCAGTCGACTATCTTTCAGCTCGTTCAGTTTCTGCCAAATCATTCTTTGTATGGAATGAAGTACCAAAGGCGAAGATGACGACGACGACTGTCGGAAGAGTCAGTCAGAGAGAGAGATACAAGAAGAGAGTGCTGGCAGCATAGAGAGGGGAGAGAATGGGAGGAAAAAATCTAATGCTCTTATTTTCCATCCTATCATTTTTTCACACACAACATTTTCCGCTTCACTACTCTCGTCGCCTTTTCTCGGCCCACAATGGGAAGTCCTGATCTAATGACGAACCGGAAAGGATTTGGATTCTTTTATTAAGACATGGATAGTGATTATTTTTACCCGTGTAAACCCTTCCCAAACCTCAAGTGAACAGGGCTATTCGTCGCGTCCATACTTGGTGACCATCTTTTTCACTTCTGTCGTCTCATACCTACACTGTAATGGACCTCCGTGGCATAAGATTTTGCTCATCGCTAGAATGTAAGGACGGAAACGTATAATATATATGTATACATCATCCAAGTATCCAAGAGGATACTTGGATGGAAACAAGAGGATTTTTCCCATGGAATTTTCACTGAGCAGATCATGTAGTTTTTGCTGTGGCCCGACTTATAATTCAAGCACGCTGTCGCCATCGTATATCAGGGCAGAACCATGGTTTGTCGAAGGTAAATCGGAAATAGATTTACGCAACACTTTCGGGCAATGCTACTAGTACTACTGTAACATCCCTACGAGAGACTCAGACTCAGACTCCGGCGTTCCCATTAAGCGGGATAAAATGGGAAGCTCTCTGGATGATTTGGACGTGTGGCCGAGCCAACTCTACTTGTAATCCCTTAGCCCACGGAGCACTTCTCATTTTCGAATAAATTGCTTTTCTCTCCAAAAACTCAGGGAAACACGAGAGAGGGAGAATGAAACTGGGAAGAGGTCTCAAATGAAATTTGTTCAGAGGTAGCTCCCAGCTCGTCGTCATGATTTCTACTAAGTCAATCACACGTGTAGCACATTCGGGGGCGTGAACGGCAATGCTCGCCTGAATTTACTGGACCACATTTTGTCAAAATAACTGGAGAGATTATGGCCGTGGTGAAGTTCGGAACGGAAAACCTCGCCTCCAATAGTTTCCAATTTTAATGAGATGCGGTGCATGGCCGGCTATAGCCATTGCTGTGTTTAAATGACTGACTATATGTGTGAGGAGGGAGACGCCGAAAGTGGGGCCATCCGCTCCGTGGTCGGACGGGAACGTTTATTAAGCGATGGAACGCGAACCATTAAGTTGTCCCGGAGGACGGGATGCTGTGGCTCAGCCACCGATGACCATGCACGAAAAGGCGGTTAAAATGAAATTTGTTTCCGAAGCGTGTGTCGGGGGTTGAGTGGAGGATTTTGGGTACTTCACAAATTTGTCAATAATTAGGGAGTGAAATGAGGAGGATATTTCCGTTCCTCCTGAGCAGCGCTTCTTGAAAGGGGCATTTGTTTCAGTGTGGGTTATGGATATTAACCCAGAGACAATTATTATTGGTACAGTTAGTTACAGCAACTATTCTCACATGTGTCGTTCACAACTAATACAAAAGTATCCCGCCTCCTTGTCTGAAATGTAAGTTGAGTTCAAGCTACTACGAAATAAGAGTATACGGGAGACATTAATGGACGGATGTCCAAGTACTGTCTCATAGTTAATAAACCACCACAGAGTTTCCCTTATCCCTTCAGCGTGAAGGCTGTCTTCACTGCTTCACCATTTGGTGCGTAACCTGTGAAGATTTCCGAGTGGGAATATTACTGTCTGAGACTGGAGGTTGGTTTGGGATGGGACTGGGACTTTAAATTTTCTTGTTACAAGGTGAAAATGAGTATGATGATATGATATGATGAGAAATCCATTTAGTTCATTGGCGGATTGTACTGTTATTTGTTCTGTCATGCCACTGGGTATGCAAGTGGGTAAAAAACTAATTGGAATAAAAAATTTTGGTCTATTTCATGTCTTATTATGGTTCTTGTTCCTGCCGTTGCGTTGTCGTTGTAGTTGCTCCTGCTTACTAATTTCCATAATTGGATTTTCGCCATAGGAAAACCCCAGATGTTGTGGGACTGTGGTCGGTTGAGTTAGTTGATGACTTGACTTCTTGTGAGAGAGGATGAGGAGCGTGGTAAAGTTTCTTGATTCGGCTTGGTGGAGTTTGTAGTATGTCTTTCAGGTTAATGAAAATTGTAGTTACTTGTAATTTAATTGGATTTGTTCTTACTGACAGAGGCCTATAATTTGGAGCCAGAATCAGATTATGTTCCACATTGGAGGGAAAAAAGCAATAAGTGTGTTCGCAGGCACTAAATTTTGTACACAAAGCCTGACATGGAGGAGCAAGCCACGGGTGTTTGTTGGTTTAGTCAGACCTGTATAATGCCAACAGCACAAGCCCTTGTGAACGGATGAGGGGGTCGGAGTAACGGTTGAGAAATCGACTAATTTTCCGATGGATGACAAAAATGACTATAGCTTTCCGAGATCCGCATTGTCTGTGGGAGTTGGTGGAGGAAATATGAAGTCACAGGAAACTTAGTGTGTGATTGATAGTAATAGGATTGGGAAACCCATGATGTTGACGAGAGGACACTACGGTATGGTTCTGGCATGATTTCCTTTGGTTGTAAGTACGCAACCTCGGTGAATGAGGCTGTCGACTCAGTTGTTTTCATATATGTGCAGTGTGCTACCCAGAGGGAATGATGGGGCAAAAACGAGGAGCGAATGCTTCGCTCCACGTAATCAACACGTGCCGATAACACGTGCGGAAAATGGCTCAAATCAACTGTGACGCTGTACCGGTGAAATTTTTATTCTTTACATTATATATTATGATGTTACGATGGAGATGATACCAAGTGTAAATTCAGGATGGCGGAAATGGTTTGATATTACAGGGTGTCGTCTCTGCCTGCCAGATGCTAAAAGGAGGGTGACGAAGGAGTGACGAGTCCTGCGGAATTGAATTACCACAGTGTTAATTAACGGTCCGTGCAGACTGAGGTGGATGATTTCGTGACTTACACTTGACTGTAAAGGAGACTCGGACGGAGACCCATCATCGGCCGCGACGGATCTTCTGTGTGTAGGGAGCAGTGGTAAGTTAAGTTAAGTTTACACGCGTAGGTTGGGCAGTAAAATATTGTAATAATATCTGGAGCTGACCATCTGTGTGTGCGTTCATATAGGAGGGGCTACTCTGACTGAATCAGGTTGCACCGTACGATGGATGAGACTATGAGGAAAGTTTGCAATAGGATTCTGGATCTTCTGTGTGTATTTGGAGGAGAAGATTCAAGCCCATGGATTATTTAGCTCTGAAGGGAGCAAATTCATCTATGCCGTGTTTCCTTCTTCCTTCTTTTCCCACTTCCAGTCTCCTGTCGAGCACATACATGTACTCACGCATACACAAGAGGATTTTTACGGGTGTCTCCAATTTTCTCTCCGAGACATGAGCCCGCACTTTTCTTTCCCCCGCCTGTGTGCGTATGCCTGTCTTGTCGCCCGTACTTGTCTATTTCCTTGAATTTCCACTTATTTTTTCCCAGCCTGGAGCCACCCATCCGTCAGTACGTGGAGTATAAAGGTTTTGCAGAGGGGAAAGTTGGGGTGGGGGTCTCTCTTCTGAGATGAAGATTTTCCACTGTGTGCAAATTTCAAAAGTGCCTTTGAGGGAACTTGCGTCTACAAAATGTCGGAGTGTAGCTGCATATGAATATATATCTGAGCTGAGTAAAGATTTCAGGTATAGAAAAAACAAATTTTCTTTGGCAGGGCTAGAGGGTAAACAAATGGGGGGAGAGCCTCATATGAGGCAGTATCTCCTTCCATTGCAGAGCCTTATTTTCCGTTGTCTTTCAAGGCTGTACGTTGTATATGGAGGGCCATGGGTTATTTGCATGTGCGGACAAAAATGTGAAATAACAATGAAAGGACGGAACCTAAGATTACCTTTTTGTCCATTTTGCCCTTTCTTGAGGGGAATGACGGGAGTTATTTTTAAAGAAATTGTTAAATTTTAAAATCATTCGATGTTTGTAGCTTATAGCCTCAAGTTTTTAAATAAAATCATATGCATACAAGCATGTGAAAGAAACGTGACAATTGCTTGCTGTCCTATTGCTGCTGTTTTTGTAGTATGCAGGTTCAAATACAATTCATCAGAGATGCTGAGATCAGATGTTGTTTACATGTATGAACGAATGTTGTGAGTTCCAAAGAAATGAGACTACAGGTAGGACTAGGAGTATCTCCTTAATGAAGACATCCTTCTCTCTAATCATGATTTTCCACACTGGAATTTGATGTCTCAATATTTTCCTCACTCAAGTATTCCATCATTTCGCGTCAAATTATTCATACACATTACCTGTACTCCAGCACCGTTCGTCGGGTTGGGAGCATATGGACGGTTTTAAAGCACAAGAGATTCGCAACTTGAGTGATGAATAGGCCGGTTCATAAGTATTTCAGGTTAGTGACAGAAGGGAGAAAAAAAACGTTTGGACTTATCACATGCTATTATCGCGAATAAACAAAATAAAAATTTAGGAACACCCTTTCCGTGTGCTTAGTCATAACGGGGAGTTCCAGCAAACTCATTTACTGTATCAATATGTGTTCACAGGGAGAATATCAAACAAACTGGTCGGGGAAAAATTCTGCGAAAGTCGCTTTCTTTATGCACTCCTTCCCTCTCACCGCTATATGTATGTTTCACGCTAAGAGAGAGAGAGAGAGGATTAAATGTAAATAGAGTTCCGGAGCGCGTCATGGTAAAGAGGGTGGATTGGGTTCTTTGGGTACATAGACACAGTGACCACGAGAAAATAACAACGTCAAAGGAAAATGGTCAAATAAAGCATAAAATATGAAAAGTACACGGGGCTGAAATTGAGTTTTAAGTTTCCCCATAGTTCATCTCATCGCGAATTTCATGTCAAGAATACTTTTCACCCTCCAACCGTCCAGTTTTCCCAAGCCGTGGCACGTCTCCTTTGCGTAATTCTGAAGAATGGGGCTCGCATTTACCATAACCTTCTCGGAGCAAGTTTCACTTTATATCTGCTTGCGTCAAATCGGCACTTGGTTTGTCTCCAGAAAAATAAGTTCGCTTCCAGTACATATACTGGAACGGGACATCAATAGCAAAGCATCATGTTTTACTACTAAAGCAAAGAAACTGGTGGGGAAGCAATGAGGTTAGCGGCAACCTTCAAATGCGCACTCCGCGCCCTCTTCTGACCAATAATCGTACCTGTGTACATGAGTCCACGGACTGCACTTGCAATCACGTTTGACACAAAAGCCAGTTCGTATACATTTTACATGTGACCAAATGGTAAACATGCAACATTTTCACGATGACCTGCGGTAGCAGAGGATTATGAACTGTGTGACGCATTCTCCGCAAAAGTGTATTACAGTGGCTATTTTCAGTGTGTGTCCGGTTGACAATTTCCAGTACTCTATGGCGAATAGAGAGAAATGACACGCCGTTCATATACGTGCACTGAAAGGCTCATCAATGAAGGGGATTCATCGGTTGTGTTGTTGAGTATCTCTGCTGTGAGATCAATTGAATATTTGAATGGTTTTTGAAAGCTTTGATTGGTAGTACAGACATGAGTTGCTATTTTGCAGCCCTATGTCACATTGGTAAGGGCCAATCGGCTATTCAGGACCACTTTGCAAACACATTTGTGCGTATCCCGACCGGGCTGCATGTAATGATCTTGTAACTTGATGAATGCGTGGATGAAAACCCCGACATTTTCCTGTGCCAATTTCTAACCAGACATTCTCAAGCTCCTGTGTGCAACTAGACTTCTTTTACAAACATACTTTTGTTAGCCAGCACGGCTGAACCCTTGGAACAGAAGGTGAATATGTGACAAAGTGTAATTAACGGCTGCGGCGAAAAAAATGACTGGGTTGATGAACGACATTCCAACAAGAAGTAAAATGTCATTCTGTGCAAGTTGCACACGATTGAATTTTAATACTTGCTGTACAACCTGGTTCCGTGTCATTATTTTCTTTTCGCACGCCAACACTCATCCATGCCCGGTTGCTCGCTAAAATGAAGACTAATTGACCACTTTTTCACTACCGTGTACAAGTTTATTTTTGAACCGAGATTCTGAGTATTGAGAACGATATTCATTTGCCAGCCCAAGCTAGTGGGAGGTACTATAAATTCTTTGAGTTCGCAACGCAATTGTCTTCTATGGTTTCGCAGCTACTGTATGATTGACGTGTTTTTGAATCATAGTACCAAGGAAATGTGGGGACTTGAGATCATACGCAACTGTAGACTTGAAGTTTTGTAGGTATGACGGAAAATCCAGTCCATGTTAAGGGGATTCGCTGGAAGACACAAATAGAGGGACTATGCCAAGCAGTGCTCATTAAGAAGTGAACGTGGGATGTGCGACTAACTAAATGTAAATAAAATAGCCAGAAATTATGATTGTGTCATTAACGCTGTCATTTGTTCATCTAAAAGCTGGAAATGTCAAGTGAGTGTTAGTGACAAGTGCCACATATTACACCAAGGTTGGATTCATGTAGCTAATACAAGCACGGAAAGGGCAAAGGGTTGATAACAAACTACAATGTTTTCACAAACATTTAAAAATGTCAAGTTGATATGGTAAGAATGCATGCTATTACTGTTCTTTAAACTGGTTATAATGGATGTTTCCAGCTTCTTAGATGTGCCAAATAGCAAGTCATCATTAGGAGGTGCATGACCTTTATAGATTGAGGAATTCAATGTGTGTCCAAACATTATTCCTACTGTGGAACTCATTATTGATTATATTGATGGAAAAATATCATAATCTTGAAACCAAGAGTTTCCTGCCCTTGGCCAGCGAGTTGCTGTTAGTGACCACTTAAGTATAAACGACATTTCCGAGAGCAGGTTGGGACGAGATATTTGAAGTTAACTGAGACCGAGAGTCAGTCAGGTTACTTAGCTACTACTGGCTCCGCTAATTTCATCACAGTCATCGTAGTTGAGTGTTTGCCGAAGGCGTTTCTCCTGTGTCAACATATTTCATAGTCTTGTTCTTGTCGGGGTTTTTGCTAATGGAATTTTAGATGGAACCCCATGACACCATACAGTGCGTACTTGTACGGACCTATCCTGCTGTGGGGCGAAATGCGGGTGGCAACAATAACTGCCACACTGTCATCTTGTTCTTAATTCGTTGCGGGAGGCACACACAACGGAAGGCGCTGAACTGAAATAATTTGATTATCTTCGTAGCTTTCGTAACTTCCACTGAACTGAGAGGGCAGAGAGACATCAAGGTGCTACTCTTAAACGTGTATGCCCCAGAATAATTTTTGCAGTGCTCTGGGACTTGGAAACTGCGCCGCGGCGATACACGCCCCATGTGCCATCATGGTAGACTGACTAAGGAAGGGCACTGAAAATGAGTCTTAAATAATAATTTCACTGACATCGTCAGAGGCACACCGCGGTATCTGATAATATTGCTGGGCTGAGGGGCACGCACGAGCCCTGTCACGACTTGAGTAGCCGTATGTCTACGTACACTCAAACCTTCTGATCAGGTACACACATGGAGCTTCAATGATGCTTTCACGAATGAAATTACGTAAGAGCTCGATGTCGAAGTTGGCTGGACTTCATAAATGACATGTTCTTTGCATGCATACGCATATGCCTTGACTTGGTGGAAAGCAGACAAGAGAATCTCAAAGGTACCTGTTCGATCCCTTATTCAAATCCCAGTATATATACGAGCTCATGATTAAACTTGGGCTGGGTTTTCGTGGCTACCTGTTTTGGGTGGGGATGTTCTCTTACAGTCAGTCAGGCTTCCTAAGCACGATCACTATTCTGCCGTCATCATTGTCAGAACGGTGAGGTCCATTTGATAACGATGGATGGACGCTACGGCTCGTGAGAATAGAAAAAAAATCATGTGCATATATCCGTGCAGCCACACGTAGCCAAGGCTCTTTGGATCACACACACACACACACACACACAGACGCACGCACCCCAGTCTGCACTACTATACAAAGAAAGTCAGAGCCTTCTCAAAAGTGTAGACAAGACACGCTGAGGTTGGAGAACAATGATGATGAAGACGAGGATGAGATCCCTGGAGGCGACCGAATCAACCTTGAGAGTGTGAAAAGTCTGAGCTGACCTCGTGTTTTGCACTCCGTTGGGGCCACCCTCCTATTTTTCGCTATGACAAAATAAGATACAGACCAAATGCATCTGTCTTAGCTTTATTAAATGACGTTAGCCGTTGGCGCTGATTAGTCAACATATCACAGCTCCCGGGATTACATCAATCCACAGGCGTCCTAATCTCCTTTGTTCCATCTTTCCGTCTGTCTTCTCATCACCAGGCCCGTCCAACGTCCTCCCTGATACAAAGAAGAATAGTGCAGTGCCTGCTATCATTACGAAGGCGGGGGTCCTACCGTTGGCAAATCGTCGTCCGACCGCACCGCAATCACCAACGGAACGGGTTTATCACTCACAGTAGCTTAAACCTTCCGAGCTAGTGCGATCCTGTCGAAAAATTCAGGTACAGTGCACAGTACTCAGGTGAGCTGAAACACTTTGCTGTAAGTCCCCATCGATGACCTCAAGAATTTGCTCACATTTCCGTGTTCTCACACGTGTGGGTCACTTGTAACATTTTACCGTGTGTATTGTGCGCGGAGTAAAACCATACTAGCTTTTACTACACTGTATAAACATGACATCATGACAATCTAAATGCCTGTTGACAGTTGTCACTTTGTCACCTCCACTTTCCCGCTTGAAAATTCAAATGAGTAATTCCGTGGATCAATTATTTTCAATGACGGGTCCGACCGCGAGCGCACACCTCCCTCACGCTTTAATTGCACCCACTTCTTGTTACCCAAAAAACTTTTAAAATTACAGCTCATAGCCATAGTCTTTGCACATGGAAACAAAATCTCTCCATTAGATAATCAACGTGTGAGAGGTGTGATTATGTACTTTGTCGAAAAAAAATTCCCTAATGCATGCGCCATTATCATAATTTCTATTCATGTTCATCTTTATATGACCTTCCGTGCCTTAAAACTATAGAGATGCTGGATTCACTGCATGTATGGGCTGAATCACAACTTGTAAAATCGTTCAGTACCTGTATGTGTGCTTACGTGATTGTGTGCGCTAGGGAGTGAGTGTATGCTTCTGTGTGATACACGCAGGGCAAGTGCTATTGCACCTACGGTGTTAATTAGGTGCGCGTAACCTGAAAATAAAAGGGAAAGGACAGCAGTAGTATTCTCGCCGGCAAAAAAAATAGGGACGTCCACTAATAGGATTATGAAACGGCGGCGAGTACGTGGAAAAAAGAATATGTGGTTAAGTTGTGAAAGGCACTTACTAAATCCTTCAACTCTGACAACTAAGAATAGGGAGCCACCAGCGGGGTAGCGAACATCAGTGTCTATTTTAATTCTGCCACTGATAGCCTCCGTATTGATGTCATGAGAATATTTCAGCCAAGGCAAATGGGTGTTGACATGAGGCAACTAGACCAGTTTCATCTCCCCCTCTCCCCACAGATTGATGATGTAGTGGTCAAGCCAGTTGACAGGAAAGACAAAGGAGAGTGAGTCGTAAAAGTAAGTGAGAGTGAAATCTCGACAAACAAGACCAAATTTTTATCATATATCGATGACTCGTTGGCATGCGATCATCCCGTATCCGATGTTATACAAGATGAGCACCGTTGACTTAGTCAATAGAAATTTATCTCTTCAACCACTACATGCACTTGAGCATGTGATGCCCTCGGGGGCGACGCAGAAAGGATTTATGACCATCGGCATTGGACGGCATATAGAAATCTGAGGAATCCATCCCCAAAATATCAGTAAGTGCCAAGGTTTTCAAGCGAAATGTCCTATTCGTGGTGCACAGGAATGCTACGTGTCATAGCCGTCGTCATGGTCACCATGACGGTGATCCCTGGAATCTTCTCTCAGACCGGATACGGACCACCGATACAACAGGTAGGACAACCACAGGCAGCTACACAAGCAGGTCCGACACAACCCTCGAAAGATAGGTCAATTTACGCTCGGCGGGCGTCGGGAATCACAGGGGTCGTGTCCGATGTGTACGAAGTGTTCGTCGGCCCATCCAACTACTCATATGTACACACACTCACACTTACAAGTCACAAGGCAGTGGCCCCGGAACGGCGAAAAAACGGCGAATGTACAGAGAGTAGTCCCGAGTAAAGTGTTTTTACAGTTCCTCCACTGCCTCCGAAAACGTCATTTTCATAGTTCCCGCTGCCTTTTGTAGTAGTTCCGGAGCCACTGCTCCTTTTAGTTAGAGTAATGACTCTCGCATACATAAATTACATACTCATTAAAGTTTGTTGTTATACTAGCAGACCAAATCCGCCATTGTGGTGCTCCAAGCTGACAACAACAGCGGAGTCCGGGGTATCCTGAATTTGGTTCAAGAAAACTCCGGCTACCCAGTCCGAATCTCCGGATCGATCGGTGGTCTTCGCCCCGGAGCTCATGGATTCCACGTTCACCAGAGCGGCAGCCTGGCCGAAGGTTGCAAGTCAATGGGTGGACATTTTAACCCCTTCATGGTAACGCCTGTTTACTTTTCCAGCTATATTTATGATCAGCGGTAAGGTGATGCAGTACGTAGTGAAAGGATGTGTGGGACGTTGCGAATCTATGAAAGTGGGCCTAGATGATATATTCGAACCACTGGTTTTTTTCAATTGACAGCAACCTCACGGATCTCCACAGGACGACCGCCGTCACAGCGGTGATTTAGGAAATATCTTCGCTGGTTCCGACGGCGTAGCCTACGTGAATATTGAGGATCCCCGTATTTCCCTCAGCGGAACGACCAGTGTGATCGGTAGGGGTATCGTAGTTCATGAAAAGGAGGACGATCTCGGCCGTGGCGGTGACGAGGGAAGCCTAAAGACTGGGAATGCAGGCGGAAGACTCGCTTGTGGTGTCATCGCTCTTGTCTAAAATACAAGTGTGAGGGGGGACGAGTGTGCAATTCATTCAAGCGTGCGGATTGAGCCGCCTTAATAATTGTGGCCGGCATATTATGCTGGATGATTGAAACTTGCCACATTCTGTAGATACATTTTCAAATACTTTTTCATCATTGATATTTTCTTAAAAGTTTCAATACTTCCCATTCATTCCTTCCAAATACAACTTTTAAATAAATCATTCCATATTTCTACAAAACAGTCGTCACCACGTCATATCATAACCACGCGAATATCGATAAAACTGTAGTATATATATATATATATATGCAAGCATATTATATATGTATATATGTAAGGCCTACAACCCGGGATGTACAAAAATGTGAACATTTTTAGAACAAGTATACTTATGTACGTAGTAATTCTGTACAACGTTATGAAACATATTTCATGTCGAAACTCGTCAAAGGGATAAGTTGAAGCAGCGTACAAAAAGCTATATAGGGGTTATCTCAGTATTGTAATACGATGGGCAAAGAGTGTCCTCTTGAACTAGTTAGTCGGAACCGCTTCAGCAAGAAGGACACGGATGAGACTTGCTATCTTTTCGCCTTGTTTGCAGCTTGATTCTTCGCCACGGAATTGTTCCGGTCTTGCATTTGAAGTCTCGCACTCGTCTTCATCGGCTTGAACCTCTGCTTGGCAATAGACTCGAAGATGAATTCCGGTGTGTGAACATCTAAAAGTACAAGAGTAAAAGAGGTTCGAGAACTGTCGACAACTCACCAAAGAAGTACATGGGGCTTTGGAGTACTGACGGCTAGAGTGAACTTACGAACTGCCGGTGCGGATCGAGCCTTGCAGGCATTGGCGATGAGAGGGAAATCTTGGACGCAGGTTATGATCACGTACTTCCTCGGACTTTTCCCAGCTTGAGTAAGAACACATTGGAGAGATCTCTGTTTCGTATCCACCTGACCCCCCGCAGCTTCAATAATCTCTTGCAGGATGGCCACCGAAGGAGGACACTTTGGAGTGACGTAGAATGTGACATTCTGTTAAATAATATGCAGCATACGAAAAGTTATCATACGCACTGCTTCACATAGAAACAATTACGTCTACAATGAACAAGCGTAGACATGTCAACTCACAGCAAACAACAGATGACGCTCGGATTTAGCCAGTAAGTCTCGGAGCTTCACCCCGTAGGTCTCCTCCACCGTCTCGTTGCTCAAAATGAACGGTTCCGCATCCACAAAGGCCTTTTTCGCCAAACTCTCTTTAAGCCAAGCGAGCGGGACAATGTAGCGAACTCGGGAGAGGCTCACGAAAAGTTTCTTCGTCCGAATAGTATCCTTAATAATCAGATGAGTTGCATCTCGATAGTCATGCGTCACTCGTCCGCCCAGACTCAAAATTTTCTCTGTTATCTGATGGGAGGAAGAAATGAGGTTCGAATCATTACGCAGCCCATTAATCAATCACTCCTCAAAAGGTCGACGAATGAACTGAGGTGATGATGATTGGAGCCGCGGGAAAAATCAAGCCTCAATTTACCTTCTCTTTGTACGCCCGAGTGAAACCAGACAGCATGATGGCCACAGGTTTTTTATCCTTCAGAGCCACCTCTTTCCCCTTCGCCTTCTCACCCGCCGCTTCAGCTTCTATTTTCACCGTGGCAGCCGGGAAATTCTCATCCTTTTCATCCGGAGAGGGTGACAGGGGCTCGGTATCCATGTCCATGTCATCTCCCCACAAGCGTGGTTTTTTGGCCTCGCTCACATTCTCATTTTTGGTTTCTAGCGCCCGTTTCCTATTTTTGTACTTCTCAAAATTATCTCCATTCACTCTTATCGCAGCTTTCCAAGGTCCTGTGGACAAGAGCAAGGTTAAATGCATGAGATTTCCCAATGACTGTAAGTTAACTGTATAAAATATGCACAGCAAGTGTGTATCATGCAGAATGGAATTTCATTCCATCCATCCACAACTTACCCATTAGATGTCCAACAAGCCCAATGTCAAATCTGAACGGCTGGAGATCAAAGGATTGGGGTTGAAATTTGGGGTGGTGCATGTTATTGAGCGCCCCCATGTGCCCAAACATCAGCTCATTTAAAAACTGAACGCTGACAACAGGTACTTTCCACTCCCTCGCCTTCTGGTACTTTGTCCCTTCCGGCCTGCAGAATCCACGGAAAATTACAACACACAATCATTATTTATTTATCATTTAATTACCAAGGACCCATGCCTTATTTTGTTTCTATTTTACTTTTGAGCTAGAAGAATCTTCATATTTCTGGCAAAGTGAGCATTCACATCCGCCCCTAGAATGTCCAGCATCAGCCGCGCCCGCTTCTTATCCTCTTCAGCAAAACCAGTGATGGCAACTTGTTCCCCTTTCAGTGGTTTATCATTCCTGTGCAAAACAATTTGCAAAACGTCCACATTATTATTATTACTACAACCTTGACTCTCGCACGGGTCATCGGATTCATCGTAGCCTCCTCAAACTTACTCTCCAAATGGCACGGGCAAATGTATGGCGTAGTACGGTGGGGCGACGCACTTGCGTAAGCAAATATCACTGAGCCAATGGAGGGTTACGAGTCGTTTCCCCTCCTTCAGCACTTGCTGAGCCTCCGGGAACTTTTGATTCTCACAGATGACGTGAGTCACCCTGGCCGAGTTCGTCTGTTCCACTTCGCCGCCGTACTGCTCAACAGCCAAGTGCCAATTCTTCGGTTCCAAGGGTTTCGGTGCCCAGAATACACAACCCAGGAGGAATCCGTCGGATGGAACTGTGTACAAAAAATTAAAAATACTAATAAGTATTTCTCCAAAAAAAATCATTTGCAAATTTACAGTAGATGTGCAAGTCTATCACGTACTCTTAATATTAGGGTCATGCCCATAGAACTGAGCTCTGGGCGGGCCGCTGGGGCCTGGTCTATCCGGACCCAAGATACGCCCACCCGGCGGACCAGGAGCCGGCTTCTGCCCATTGTTCATCGTATTCAGATTCCGCCGCTGCATCATCACATTCTGAGTGACCGCCTGAGGCACATGCTGTGGAGACAGCCCATGCGGTGACTGTGAGCTGGCTGGTGGCGGGGGCGGGCACATGATTTGCTGTTGTTGGGCTTGCTGCTGCTGCTGCGGAGGTGATGGGGTCACCGGGGAACTCGCAACCACTGCTGCTCCCTGACCACTCGGCTCTGGTACGGTGTTACCCTGCAACCGGTTGCTCAGCAGATTAGCCAGCGCTGTTTTCGTCTTGGAATTGACGACCTGCACCAGGGAAAGAGTCCCAAATTAGTCCACAATCACCTCCCATCGTGCTCACACACAGACACTCACTAATGACGTCTATCAAGTCATAGCAACTGATTTGGACAAGCCTAAAACGATCCAAAGCTCTCAAAAATCAAACTCTCCAAACTACTCCACTGCACTGCCCTCAGCACGCCCTAGTCATCCATTTGTACTATTTATCTGCACAAGGCAATCTCACAAAATATCTCACCATGCTTTATATTAGGAACTCGGAAACGCATTCATAGGACTATCAACTCAAGTCCAAAAAAAAACACAACACACCAAAGACTTTGACTACAATAGACTAGAATTAAAAGCAAGAACTAAGGATACATTTGAGGTTCGTCTTTTTCAATAAAAACGTTTTTTTTCTGTATTAATGGAAACTCACAAAAGGCATGTTAGTTTGATTAGTGGTGTAAGTTACGTTTCCGACTGGGCTGGGTTGTCGTATCGTCCACTGCTGCTGCTGTGGCGGCTGTTGTTGTTGTTGTTGAGTAGGTTGAGAAATTACTATCTGGTCGCCGCCTGGAGGTCTTACAAGGTGCTGCTGCTGCTGTTGTTGTGCCTGCTGTGGTTGCATCTGGCCGACTGGTGCGGAAGTTACCATTCTTACCTGTTGATTCCCAGAGGTGATCCACTGCGCCCCGGGAGATCCTGGGATTTGGGGTTGTGCTTGCAAAATTGCAATTTTGGAAACCTGCTGCTGCTGTTGCTGAGGCTGCGGAGAGGCCTGTTGGGGCTGACCGCCAGGGGACTGTTGGGAGTTGGGCTGCTGCTGCTGCTGTTGGATCTGACCCGGATGTTGCTGGGGGACTATTCGGGGACTCTGCTGCTGAATGATGATTTGCTGCTGCGGAGCCCCGGGTTGGGTGCCCACCTGGCGGACCACGTGCTGCTGCTGGTACTGCTGTTGCTGATGCGGACCCCCGGCCCCTATGGGCACCTGCTGCTGCAGGATGATATGCTGATGGGGCTGACCTTGGCTTGGATGAGGCTGACGGACGATCTGTTGATTCTGAGCCACACCCTGGAGAATGATCTGTTGGGAGGGTGGCTGGTGGGAGAGGTTGGGCTGGACCTGATGTTGTTGGAGAATGATCTGGGATTGAGCCTGTCCTTGGGGACTATGACCCGGAGGGATTTGCTGCTGCTGTAAGATGATCTGCTGAGCCGGCTTCTGGACGCCACCGGCCTGAACTTGGGCCTGCTGAAGGATGATCTGTTGGCCATGACTGGGCGGGAGCCCGGCTTGGAGTCCACTTGGCTGTTGTTGGAGGATTATTTGTTGCTGTTGCTGTTGTTGTTGTTGTTGTTGTTGGGGCTGGATCTGTTGCTGTTGGAGGATAATGTGTTGTTGTTGTTGGGGGAGCCTGGGCTGTTGGCCTTGATGGACCAGAACATGGCGGACATTGAGTCGGGGTTGGTTCTGCTGTTGCTGTTGCTGTTGTTGTTGTTGTTGCTGCTGCTGCTGCTGTGCCGCAACCTGCGGAGTGAAAATCTGCTGAGTCCTCACCACCCCTCCGGCCTGCTGCTGCTGTTGCGTAACAATCATTTGAGTCTGGGGGCGAGTAGGACTTTGAGGGACTTGACCGGGGGCAATGAACCGCTGAGCTTGACCCTGCTGCACTGCTGCTGCTTGGTTCATGCGCTGTTGCCTCAGGAGCATCTCCTGCCTCAGATTCTCCTCCCGGTTCCTCTGCGCCAACTTCTGAATGAGGAGCGTCTTCTGAGTCTGGTCCATTTGGGACCACTGGGCCTTGATCTGGGGATCCTGTTGAATCTGGCGGATAATCTCGAGTTGTTGTTGTTGCTGCTGCTGCTGCTGAGTCACTTGCTGAGCTGTCAATCTCGGCCCTGGTCCCTGCTGCTGCTGCTGGAACTGAATGCGCTGTTGAACCTGTTGCTGTGGTTGAGCCGGGTTCGAGCCCGGGGTACCTGGCTGGGAGTTGACGAGCATGGTCAGTTGCTGTTGCTGCGGACCCTGGCCTGGCCCTTGCCGCAGGATCTGTGACTGAGGTTGCTGAAGGAGTTGCTGGAGTTGTTGAGATGCCTGCGGCTGACCCGGTTGCTGTTGCTGAGCACTGAGCTGTGTCAGCTGACCCTGATGTTGGAGCTGATGGCGGAGGACATGCTGAGCATTCTGACCCTGTTGCATGATGGTTCGTGTGGGGCTCTGCGGAGTGCCGGGTCTCTGTTGCCACTGCTGGGATTGCTGCTGCTGTTGTTGTTGTTGTTGTTGCTGCTGCTGCTGCTGCATTTGTAACTGAGTCTGGGCAATCATGGATTGAGGAATTTGACCCTGAACCAATTGACCCTGGTTGAGTATCTGCTTCTGCCCCTGTCCTCCTTGGAGTACGGGTCTTGAGCCTAACTGGTTTATCTGCAGAGGAGATTGACTCCTGACCAGTGTATTCTGTTGGAGCTGTTGCTGGAGCTGAGCCGAGATGGGTAGGATCTGCTGCTGCTGCTGCATGGGATGACCTTGCTGACCCAACTGGGCCTGAACTAGACCGCCCTGTTGCATCTGACCCTGGGAGCCTTGAGGGGATTGCTGAAATTGCTGCTGCTGCTGCTGCTGGGGGTTCATCCCTGAATTTTGAATTTGGTGGGGGGATTGTTGGAACTGTTGCTGGTTGACCGGTGAGCGGGGCGGGGGATTTAAAGGTGACTGGAGCGATTGCTGTTGGGGGCCTAGGGGGGACTGCTGCTGACTCATATGGGACTGATGCATTTGTTGTTGTTGCTGTTGTTGACTGAGCGGTGACTGGGGAACCTGAGACTGACTCATGGAAGATTGTTGACTCAAAGGGGACTGAGGCATTTGCTGACTGACCGGGGACTGTGGAATCTGCTGACTTATGGGGGACTGGGGGATCTGCTGCTGCTGCTGCCCAAGCGGTGACTGAGGAATTTGTTGTCCCAATGGGGAATGACTCAGCGGAGATTGGGGGATCTGGCTCAGAGGGGACATGGGCACTTGGGAACCCGCAGAGCTTTGTTGCATTTGACCTTGATTTCCTCCCACTTTCTGCATTTGTTGTTGTTGTTGTTGTTGCTGCTGCTGCTGCTTAACTTGTTGCTGGCTTACAGGTGACTTTTGGAGTTGTTGCTGGCCCATTGGTGACTGTTGAGACTGCTGCAATTGTTGCTGTTTGGCTAGCAATTGCTGTTGACTTAGTGTGATGGTGTGTAGCTGCTGCTGGGCTTGTGACTGTTGGAGTTGTTGATGACTCAAGGTAATTTGTTGGGGAGGATTCTGTTGTTGTTGTTGTTGCAACTGTTGAAACTGTTGCTGACTGAGAGTGGACTGCTGGAACTGGATGGTCTTTTGTAACTGTTGACCTGTTGGGGACATTTGATGCTGGTTTTGGATACCGGGCTGGAGCAACTGCTGGCTCAAGACTGATTGTTGACCGGGCTGTTGGTTGAGAATGTGCTGCTGAAGTTGCTTCCCCGCGTGTTGTTGCATGTGCGAGTTTTGCTGTTGGCCGATGAGTTGGATAAGGTGTTGTTTTTGAAGTTGTTGTTGTTGTTGCAACTGCTGCTGGGTTAAAGATTGTTGGAGTTGCTGCTGGTTCAGGGACTGTTGAAGCTGTTGTTGTTGTTGCTGCTGCTGCTGCTGGAGTTGCTGTTGTTGCAATTGTTGCTGGTTGAGCGGCTGCTGTGGGCCACCAGACTGTTGAACTTGCTGTTGCTGCTGCAACTGATGTTGACTAAGTGATTGTTGCTGGAGTTGTTGTGGTCCCATTGTTGGATGTTGTTGCTGATTCAGTGACTGCTGCTGCTGTAGTTGTTGGGGACCCAAAGATTGTTGTTGTTGTTGCTGCATCAACTGCTGCTGATTCAGTGCCTGTTGTTGCAAGTGCTGCTGCAGTTGCTGTTGGCCAAGGGATTGTTGCTGCAACTGCTGCTGGCCGATGGATTGTTGCTGCAGTTGCTGCTGGCCGATGGATTGTTGCTGCAGTTGCTGCTGGCCGATTGATTGTTGCTGCAACTGTTGCTGGCCGATGGATTGTTGCTGCAGTTGCTGCTGGCCGAT
>WJFA01001258.1:0-22879 GCA_009870155.1 Pseudobourletiella spinata | reverse complement strand
CAATCAGAGAGAGGACCCAAGCCGTTATTGTTCTTGTCTCAAGCCTCATTTTTTCCCTCTCGTACGGGCTGTAACAATGACGTCTGGAGGCTTAGACCGGTAGCTTTGCTTTTCAGTCAGAGTATAGTGTACTAAGTGGAAGAATGGAGGAAGCGAGACAGGAGGAGAGATGGGATCTGGATCTGTGGAGCGACGGCTCGCGTATAACTTATAGGCCCTCATTCCTCTTATTATCCTTGCCCTGCTCTCCGTTCCCATTATTGACGTCCTCTGTTTTTGCCTGCTGTACCTGAATGAAACTGTAAGTTAAACCATTCATTCAAAACTCTCGCGCCCCTTGTTGTTACAATATGAAGAAAAGGGGGCTTTCTGGCAATTTTCAATTTTCTTTCATTTGATTCTGAATTCACTCGCTTGTCCACCTTAGTTCGACGTGATAACTTACGCTCTCCAAACAATGAAAAATATAATGTTACAATTTTGAAGGGAGAAAAACAACTGCTCTTTTCGGCCTTTTCCCATCACCCTCGACTCTCTCAGCTGTGAATACAAGGTTCAAACTATAGAGACCCTTCATTTAATGGGACTAATTTTGAAGTTGATAACTTCATGCGCGTACGCACGCACAACCTTGCTCGAGCCAATTAACGTGAGGCTTTAACGAGAGCTTGGCCAAAATTTTCAAGTGGCCGTATGTTAGAATCTAGACCCGCGAAAAAAATAAATCCAAATCAAGTAGCATAGAATGAAAGAGCAAGATGTTTTAAAAAATTGTCTTTTGTTTGTTTCAGGTCAATCTGGGTTTTCAAACACTTCGTAATCACATACCTGAGGGTTACCGTATGAAGAAGATGTCCAAAGTGGATACTCTCCGCTGTGCCGTGGAGTACATTCGAAGTATGGAACAAATTTTGGAAATCACTCCACTACCGTCACTAGGAGATAATTTCATCCAAACAGACTCACCATACCAGTCGTTTTCCTCACCTGAAATGAATCAACAACAGATGAGGACAACTGAGGACGGCTCCAACATCTCCATGGAGCAGAGCTTTTCATCTTTCAGCGAAAATGAGGAGAATCCAGACTGCTCACCAGACGGCCCAAAGCCACTCATTGCCGTTTATCCGGACATGACGCCTCGATCAACCCATCGTTTCTCCGCTCAGGAGCAATGTGAACCTTCAACGAGCATGACAATGGTCAGCTCGGAGTCTAATACTATCCCATATCAGGCTCTGGTAACGACAGCAGGAGACTCACCGGCTCCTTTAATCTTACCACTCCAACTTCACCCTCACCCCATGGATAAAAATATTGACGTCGTGCCTTCGGATGAAAACTTTATTCCTCCATCAACTGGCTATATAGTAGAAATTGTTCGCCTGCAATCATAATTTGGAGATTATAAAATATGGGTAGGGGTTTCTACTTAAAAGCTTTTGCCATGGCTGAGACCCGCTGCATAGTATGAGTTACAACTACGAAGCACAAAATCTACGCGTAATCACTTCTTCTCCAGCACAGAGCAAAATATTGCCACCTCACAAAAAATTGAACGTAGGATTCTGTTCAGGGTTAAACCATGACTACAGCTCAGTGGAGCGAGAACATTTCTGTAAATTGTATAGCAACCGGTCTTGTCGGATCACTAGTCTCAACAACAACGAACCAAAAACGTATTTGGAAATTACACAACAAAATTCTGTGCATTATCAATCAGAACTATAGTCGGAATTTCTGGTACGCACACTACAAATTTTATTTAGCGATGAAGCAGTCATGGAGTCAAATAAGTCTGCTCACTCAATGATAGCCTTTGCACATGTTCGCACTAATCCTGGTCAAGTAATTGTATAAAATCTAATGATAAAAATACAAATAAATGCACCCCCTGATGCACTTTAATTATGAATAACATCTTTGTTTAACACTATTGATTCATGCAGTTGGTTTTGCATGCATATGTCTCTGATACCCTCAGCTGTCATTGCCAACTACTGGTGTAACTGGACAGAACCACCATTCCCTCATTAAGCAATGCATTCACTTTTTATGAAAAACCATAATTATACCTCATATACATCTTGCATAAGCACACTTTCAGCTGGGAGCATAATCATTGAAATTCAGTATGTTCACGTGCGGTATTCAAGTCGTACACTTAACCAGGGACCAGGGATGACTAATTTTAGGTTTCCTGTGTTCCCTGGTCCTTTGAAAGATGCAAATTGATCCATACTAATTCATTCTCCAAGTACTCTTCGTATTACGGAAAAACATTTCCTCTGCTTGCTCTCAACAATGGTGAAAGGTCGCAAAGAATTAAAGGCCTAGAACACTGGGGTTCACCGGTGAGCTATTAATTTCATTCAGAATGACTTGCAATCGAAATCGAATGCCTTCCATTCTCTATTGTGCACACCGGCTTGTTTTTTACAGGTCACACTAGTCTTATTTCCCTGCTGAATAATAGAAGAGCGAAATAGAAGTCTGGTGGACAGAATTAGATTGAATTATAGCAATGTAGATCATCCCTCCAACTGCATAGTTTCACACAGCGCTGCGGCAGGGAGGGGGCCCATCCACTTTTGAATTATTTCGGCATCGGAACACAATAAGCATTTACAAGGGTATCTTAGGTAAGGGAAATAACGACCGAATGACCACAGAGTTCGTACTGTACCAGTAGTGTAGACTACAGTAAAATCTACGAATTGGAAAAAAAAACTTTCCATCTTGTCAAACAATACAATTCCCACAAATTCGAAGAATATATCAAATCGTTTGTAGATTTTGAATGGCTTTTTTTGTAAATACGCACTTGATTGATGTGATGAACTTGAAACTCCGTCATGGATTAATGGCTTGTGGGGCAATTCCGATCAATGTTTCATGAAACGATTTACGACACGAGGACTCGGAGCGGGGGAGGGGAGACTGTGGGGACAAGTGCTGGTTAGGGTCATTCCCTGTTCAGCAGCTCAATTAAAAATTCACCATCACTTAAGCACATGTTTTGTCTGGTCATGAGAATGATAGACAGGAAGTACAGTGTATTACAGACGTGGTCGAAGGGGGTTGTTTTTTTTTTACCAAATAACAGGTAAATGGACAGAACTCTATTTATGTGAAGTACATGCCGCGCGTGAAAATTACATCACTTGGTATAGCACCGACAGAAACTCATCATGGTGGAGAGAACGGTGCATCTGTCGTCCACTGACGTCGGAAGAGAAATAACACCAGTTCTACCTGTTTCCGGGTTACTTTCGTTCCTTTTTGAGTTTTTACCCTCTCCTTTCCGATTGGTAATCTAATTACTACCGCATACAGTTCAGAGCCGAAGCCCAGCCCTTAGGTACGGTCATGACTGCCGACAGTGACATTACCTCCAACATGAATTTACTTTTCCCACCCACCCTGCTTTGTCTCCTGCCCTACTACCGATAGCGGGAAGGAATAAATGATAATTTTTTCTATTGTAACCGCGACAGACATCACACATAGAAACTGGGGGTAGAGACTGAATTACTTTTCATACGTTGTATTATGGTTGGCACAGGGGAGGTAATACTCATTTTCATGTGACTTGTGATCTCTTTAAGAAAGAAACAATGAGTTGGCGGGAAGCACTTTAGTACAGGTAATGGGAAGTCTCTACGCGACTCATTGTAAAGCAGGCCTCTGCTCTACATATACACTGCTGCATACGGACATGGTGGTGTGAGAGGGTGCAGAATTTCCACCGGTGCGATGCTTTAAACTTCTTTCCACAGAGGTACCTGTACGCGTGCGGGAGTGAACGGCCGCTAGGGACAGGGCGAAAGGCAGACCCTTTTCAGATTTTCGAAACACTTCTGCACCGGAAATTCCCGTCTAAACAACCAGACAGCAACACATGCCCACAAACCTTATAGTGACTGTCATTTGGAACCCTCATGTGCATACTTCACAACATACTAACTTTCGAGTCCATTCTCACATACTGCTGCATTTATATGAGGCTGTGCACAATAATACAGCAAGACAAGACAATAACATGACTATCCAAACAGCTGTGCTTCCTTCGCGTACCTGCACACACATTTTACCCCCTCCTCCCTCTGTTCCCTCCAACTCATTAGTCACCAGTTCTTTTTTACTCGGGACCAGAATATGGAGCAGTGTCATATTGGTGTGGTAAGAATCAGGAATACTATTAGAACAACCTGATAGTTTCATATGGTGCATACAATTTATGATACACAGACTTTACTCTAAAAAGATGCAATTAGAGTCTTACTCATGTACCGCCCTAGGCTTAGTACACCTAGTTTCATTCATGCAGGATTAAAGATTTTTATTCTTTTGGTCGTTTATATTCAATTCGTCAGAAATTTTACGGCAGATGACTGTTTCTTCCCTTTAAAAAGGAGGAAATCTAATTTGTAACCGAATTAAAAGCATAGAAGATCAATAGCTTTCGCCGCGTTGTTGATAGGTCAATTTTAAATCTGTAATAATAATATGTGAAACCCCAAATTCACTTTTGATTCTCTTTGAAAAAAAGTTTGAAGCAAACAGAAGCCCAGACATAAATGGTCATATGCCAATGTGCATAGTTTGCAAAATACTGGAGAGTATGTTCAAATTCCAACTGAAAGTACTAGGCTCGAAAACTGTACTGCTACGCTGTAAGCACATTTTTTAGATGCCATGCTAATTTATGACACAGACATCTGTAACAGCAACACTTTGCTCCGAAGAAATATTTAGCCTATGTCTTTCATGGACCAACACGGAGGGTGAGACTCACTGAGGGAACCTCTGTTCCATTTAAAATTTCATTTAGCCCCACATGGCAAACGGAAGGGGATTTTAAAGCCAAGTGTATAAAATGATGCCCTGCATCCATGATACACGTCAACATAGGTACACGCAACAGTCGTTGGTTGCACAAGTGCGTGCTCTGCCGTTGTCGCTCTCTTCCAGAGGTAAAAATGTGCGCCTTTTGTCCACCAACACAAAGATACAAGGTGATAAACTTCAAGTTGAGTCTCAAGTGGTTTTACCTTTCTACCAGAAAGTAGTTTCTTTTATATTCTGCGCAAATGTCCATTGTCTAGTCTCAATTAACCTATCGCCTCTCAAAGTTTCATAGCAGTATCAAATGCGAGGCAATTCACACACGTACCCCACAGGCAGGAGGCGACCCTCAGCCACATATTACATTGTTGCTAAGCGTCACAATAGTCACTGTTATTCACTCCGCGGACGAGGAATTGCAGAATGGGAAGTTCCAGAGAATAAACAAACTTTTAAATGAGGTGACTGAGTGCTTTATCCTTCGAAAAAATAGGGAACAGGATCGATGAACCACTTGAAAGGCAGTTTTTCAATTCCACCCCGGATGTTGTTATACGTGGTGGTTGAAGTGAAGAGGCATTTCCAAGAGTTGCGAATTATTATTTAGGCCGTTGAAAACGGGGGAATTGAAACACACCTTGAGAAACTCAAGTTGTTGGTCTATAGCAATACGAACAACTTTCTTCCTCTCTTTTGTGTGCCTACAACTTCTCTTCGTTTGAGTGCATCCATCAGTAGCCCGCTTTAAACAGTTTCGACCCCGTCAAGTGGCTACCTTTTTGGCGTTTTGAAATTCTCCGGACCGAAGCACCGCTTCCCGATTGAAAGCCAGTGAGAAGAAGGAAACTTGGATTATGTTTGAAAACTTACCATCTCATTCACGTAGAAGGGCAGAGAGCAAGAAAGGAGGGTATAATTTTCGATTGTACGGAGATATTCCGTTATCTACTTTGATCACCCGTATAAATCAGAAGTTTTTTACAAAGTATAAACAACCCTGAGCATCATGATTTAGAACTGCTGTATATCCCTTTGGATAATCTAAGGATACGTAGCGTAAGTAGTAACATGGATGGTGTGGAGGGTTTGGCTACCGACAGCCGTTATGTGTGGGGAAGAAACTCCAGTCCTCAACGCGTCCATAGTCACTGTTACCGTAACTCCAGTGTGAGCCAAGCTCAGTAGCTCGTGGGGCACTGTCTGTAATTAATTAATAAAAAAACTAAATTTGAATGCAAATTAAGTAGTTATCGAGATAGCGGTCACGGGGTGAGGTTCCCTTGTGCCATCCATGTATGTGTTGTGCCTATGCTTGTATTACAGAGTGTGCATAAGAACAATTAAAAATCAGACCTTTCTTCCATATCATGAATGTTAATGGTGTATAATTCGAATTTGCATCTTCTCAAAGCTCATTCGAATGAAAGAGCACTGAGAAAGGGTGTAGTTGTGCCACACATTCATAGCCACATGCACTTTTGCTTCGGCAACTGCAGCAGAAGAAGGGCAGACCTAAACGAAAGGCTCCCGAGGTTTCTTCAGGTTAGGCACATTGAGGTTGTTGATACGTAAATTTAATTGAAAGCCTCCGTAGCTTGCCCTAGAGTGGAGCATTGGTGGATAACGGATAAGGATTAGAAGTATTGGAAACATACGCGACTGCCCGCTGGTTTTGTCTATTACATATAAACATACACACACACACACACACGGGTTTCCCCCATCCTTTCAGTGAGTTTGAATTTGATTCATTCATCATATTCACTACTGCACAATCAACTTCCCACATAAGCAATGCAGAGGAGTGCAAAAATTTGATTTCATTAGTCCATTTTCCCGTCATCGTCTTCCTTTGATTTAAATTGCATCTAGCTTGCAGATTTTTACCGATTTTATTGCCAACAGCAATTATGCTATCCAGAACCTTCAGCCATTATATTGTATAGAATCACCCGCAGTACTGACTAGGATTGCATGAGTTGAGTGTATAATGCAGTATTGTACATGTGTTCATGCATAGTCCATCTTCTTTGCTTCCGAGCTAAATGTTGTCGCGCCCTTAACATGACGGATTTAGTGTGAGGCCTATGCCTATAAGTCATAACAAGTAGTTTTTTTGTCCCAATCGCTCAAGTTATTATTGACTTGGTCTTTGAAGGGAGGTTTGGAGCTTGGTTGAATCGATGCATTCTTATCACCGTTATTTTATTGAGCTAGGACAGAGCATGGAATAGGCCCGAGGCCGAATGCTGCAGCCACTACACTCCGACAGTCGGAGTACAAAGACACAAGTGATTCTAATTCACAGTCAATGAGCCTTCTACAGATGCTGACGGCTTGCTGCTAGGAGAAGTGGTCGTAATTCAGTCGGCTGTAAGCCACCTGGACCACTCACACATGCGATGAGAAACTAACAGTGCTTTCAATGGAGTGACGCGCGGCAACGGACGAGTCATCCCTTGCGTGATCAGTTCCCGAAAAAGTTAACAATGTTTGTAGTTTTGGTTCCATGGAGACTTCCGCAAGTGAGATGTCCTACTGACTTGCCATAGTTACTGTACGAAATTGATGAGGCCTTCGGGACCAAGACTGAAAACGCTGAGAGAATACAGGATGATGAAGCGAAGAGGAGCGTCGCCGGTGTAGACCTTTCGATCTGGCCGGTATTAAAAATTCTGAACAAATATGCGATGAGAGAACGAAGGAGCCGATGGATTCGGAAGTAGGAGGGGGAATGTAGGATGACCCTATGGACATTTGAATGACTTATCTAATTCTGATATCATGCCTAATCATCTCTTACGTATCCCAGGATTACATGGAGATATCTCCCTTCCGTATAACTTTGAATGCTGTTTAAACGTGTATATGCGCGTGTTTCTCCGAACCACCCGAATGTTACTCGCAATCAAATTGATGATGATGATGATGTGAACATCTCACCCCTCATCAAATGCATCTGCTTTTTATATCACTGGGCCCGAAAAAATACCAAGTCTTCTTTACCCCACGAAGAACAACAGTGCGCTGTCAGAATCCTCGCAGCAGCTCCGATGGACAGCTCATAATATTGAGAATTGATAATTCGAAATTTTACAGAGGAGAGAACAAAGGCTCATAAGCAAGCATTAGACAGAGACAGACCTGCAATATACAAATGAGCACCTTGATTTGAGTGTAGTATTTGAAAAAATGAACGAATCCTTCTCGCCGTCGTGTAATGATGATCAATTACAACTGCTCTCAGCCCAGTCTCCGCGATGCACATAATGGACCGTTATTACCGCAGCCAGGTCCCGCTTGCTCTCTCATTTCCTAACTGGCATTGTTTGATATCAATCACGTTCTAACAACGCCGTCCTTGACCCACTAGGGAAGAATGAGGGAGTAGTACTGGAAAGGGATTTGTGATACCTTCCCGCTAACTCACTACCCCCCGCACACGTACACATGCGCACGGTGTCAGGTCCATCATATTACGCTCGGACAAATGTGAGTCCCTTTGTCTATTCTCATATGATTAGGTGTATGCTGCTGGACAACTTCCTAAAGTTGATTACCGAGATGATGACCATGATTTACTCGCGACGAGTCCCCGTTGGAAAACTATAAGACAAAAATATATAGGTGTTTGGTTGGTCCAACTAATCTGTTGGGGAGGTTGGAACCCCAGGACAAATATATGTGAATGTAATGACAGAATTTAACACATAGACCGGCAGCCAGCATTTGTATATTTAAATTTACTGGATGGGACGAGAAGGGCCACGCGAGGCACACGGGTATAGGACGCAGCTAAAGAAGTGATGTATAAGCTACAGGAATACAGGTACGGGAGTAAATCAAAGGGGGAAAGCCGCACGCGTCTACCCGTCGCCAAGTCGCCTCCAGCAATGGTCTTTCCAGCTTGCTACTCTCCCGTCTACCTCCTACGGCCTGTAGTCGTTACCACCATATCTTCCCCTCTGCCTCATTAACACTTCAAACTCATGAATTTCTCACTTTGCTTACAAGCGAGCACGTGGGTAAGATTCAGTCGGTGAGAGCGATCATTTCGTGATTAACGGCATCAATACACACTAGAGATGAGCCAAGGCTTATACAGCCATACAGCCGAGTTTGTTGTGAACGTCTGTTTAATGTCGTCCGCGCTTGGATATACTCGAACACAAAAAAAGCTCGATTTTCCCGCTTTGAAGCTCTTTTTCATACCTCCGAAGACGAAAATTGTCATGTATTTCTCTTATATGTGTTCAAATACCCACACTACTGTTGAACTTCTGAGTTGTAGCTCACGACGCTTGGGGGAGAAATATTATTTTGACATTCGATGCTTTCATTCACACATATCCTACCCGGGCTATGAAATTTCTTTTTGATTTAATTCTGAATGACTATTACGAGATGAACACCTGACCGTGCTGCTCAAAATTCATCAGCAAATTCCCGTTGACCCACTTCTTGCGGAGCCTTGGCCCGGGTGTTGGTATAGTAAGGTTGAATTCCTGACCTGGCACCACAGGTTTCACAGGAGATGCCTCTGACCCAGAATGTGGCGGCAACGGGCGCCCAGCCAGTCTGAAATTCTAGCTCTTTCTCGTGTCATGGGAAACCATAAAAAGTTTTATGAGCATGGGTTCACCGAAACAGCCTTGTGAAAATGAGCAGCTTGAATCCTAGGAACAGACCCAATGCTCGCGGCTCCAGCTTATGTGGGAAGAGCTAGCTTATCCCTGTGGGAGAGGAGGATAAGTTAAAAACCGAATGTTTGTCACCAGCGGTAATTGAGGATGGTTCATGATATTGTTGTTGATTTGATTAGATATGAGATAGGGAGCCTCAAGCACCGAGCATTGACCAAGGGAAGCCGAGCCTTACTCTCACAGGAGCTTGGAGTTCAGGGACGTCGGAGCTTACAAACGAGGGAGGTGTAGGTAATGCCACCAATGCATATGCAGGGAACGGAGCCGTCACAACCACCAACGGGAGAGAGAGGGACTGGTGAAAGGCCTGACCATTAAATTTGTTGATATTCCAAGGGATGGGTAATTCAATTGTGGAAATGTGGACTCGTCAGATTTAGATAATCAGCTCCCTGCAGCTTCTCAGCTGTGAATCAACTTGCGCCGAAAGACTTAACGGTAAGGTGTCAAAATCATTTGAACCTTCAAAATATCACAATACCTTACTACGTCAGTCCGTGTACACGACGTATTATATTATTCTTATGCCATTGTCTATGTAAACTTTTTTCAACTTACAAAACACCGCTAGAATTTAAACAGAGTCTCCCCATCACTCTCCATATGCGTACGTTTTCTGCTATTTGATCCCTACTGTACTGAAGCTTTGATCCGTGCCTGTTACATTTGAAAAGAATTTAATTAGTATTTTTTCCATTCGCAAGGGTTCCTCAGAATCTTTCTTTTCTAGCAACATGTAAAAAACCTGTTGCAGTTCCTAATAAAATTCTGTGTATAATTTACTTCATTACGGTCTCAGGTTAGGGCGACGGAGTCTGGGTGGAAAAAATCCCCATTAGTTAATCTGTTCCTTTGCTTGCAGCACGGATAAGAGGAAGCTGATCTGGACAGACGAGTGAAAGGGGGAACAGTAAAGTACAGATTCAAGAGGACGACGCCCTCCTGAGCATGGCGATGTTGGTTAAACTTATGCATTATTTCATAATCAGATTAAATTTTTCTTGTTTATCCCTCCCCTCCGCTTTTCATCCCCACCATTTCTCCAGCCGCAACACAAAGGGATGGAAGGAATTTTACTGTTTATTCAGGCTCCTCCATTTCTTTTTGTATCAAGCACCCTGACCCGACCGAGGTCAGTTACATACAGCCTTGCATAACTGGAGGAGCTTAACTTAATTCCTTCTCCCCACCGCACTCTGCACAGAGACGAACTTATGCTCTAGCCGCGATTCGGGTGGTAGCAGAGCACCCTGGGCTTCCTATAAACAAGGGATTGAACGGACAAGAGTAAGTGAATTAGAATAGGACACTGTCAGACCAAAGAGGTGAAATGTGATTAAATGATTACCACTAATCCATTTGAGTCCTTTGTTAGGTGTAGCTAGAGGAAAATCTCATCATTTCAGGAGCAAGTTTTCCACAGAATGAATGGGTTATGATGGTGATTCCTTTCCTATTTCTAATACAGTATATTTGCATCACGCCGTAATTTTGTCAGTTTTGGTGAAGGGCAAGCTTCCGATGCTCAATTGTGGTGTCATAGGTTAGGGTAGAACCTGTTCAATTTGGTCAGGGTGATAGAACTTAAACTGATGGAATTCCCCAAAACGTGTTACGATACGTGTTTTACAGTAGTATTCCGACCCTTTCCCTCCGTCATATATCTTGGAACAAAGGGGTTTGGACAAGATTTGGAGGGGTATTTAAGTGAACACATTTTTCCTCGCTTAGACATCGCACGTTCCATTACCTGACGTTCGAAGTAATGGAAATTATGGAAGTGTATTTACATTACATTATGAATGGCACCTTTTTCCTCATCCCAAATCGATTTAGCCGTCTGGGTCGGAAGAGAAGCTCCTTGGATGTGAAGAGGAGCCCTAAATTATTACCTGTAAATCCTGGACCAGACTTGGACTCTACCAATGATGGAATGTCGTCGTAAATCGGCACCATATTTACATTCGCGAAGCATCTGCCTCAGGTCTCATTGGCTATAATTCATTACCAGGTGTATGTTGGTGTGAGTTATGCTTGTGCATGCATGCATACGTTTTATGGACATCTTGTGTGTGCAAGTGTTATATATGTGTGAGTGGGTACATGTGTTATTTTGGGTGTGTTTGAGTGTGTGAAGGTGTGTGACATTGGTGCATTTGTGTGTGTTCGCTCATCTTGTGTGTGCGTATGTTATGTATGAAATCTTTTGTTCCACGCAGATATCTGAGCTTTCACAGCGTGCTAAGTTGACCAGTGTGATTAAGACGACCATTATAACTCACAAAGTACTGACGTGTTGGCTATGCTCTGCTCATCAGAGCAGAGGTATGCTTCACGAACCAATCCAAAAATCCCCTGGCCCGCGTTTTAAAATTATATTTCCTGGACCCTGTAGCCCCCGCCCCCAACAGTCTTTGTGGGGGCCCGAACCCGCCCGCTACCCGCTACTACAAAAAAATTTTAAAAGCCCAGCCCACGAAGGCCCGTTACAATCATCACCATGCCAGTTACACGGTACTACACAGCTACTACGAAAAACTGACTGAAATTTTAATAAAAATTGTATAAGCTATAATACTATTCAAGAAGTAACAATTCTCAACATTATCAGGAAGAGGAAGTTTGTGAATCTATGCTGAAATCTACACTGAATTCACAATCGAAAAACTAAATAAGGTCAGCTATCTATCAAAAGAAAATAATACTAATGTATTTGTGCGACTGAGAATTTAAGTTAAGCTATGTACAATAAAACTTGCACATTTTGGAAACTGAACACATCTTTTTGGAACGCAGTAGCTTTTCTAATTCAAAACTCATTTTACTGTGTAGAGTATATACCGACGACGTGACATTGTCGCAATTTCACAAAGAATTCCAATTTCAGGAAGGTTTTTAATTTATCGTAGAAATTTACCAAGAGCTCATCGAACACCCTAGCTTTTAAGCCAGGAAAACCGAGTTACTAACTTGCACTCACGGCTCGCGAGCATCCTGCGTGTGAGGAATGCAAGCAGCTCTTTGACTGTATTTATGCCCGTTCTTTTGTGCAAAATCGCGGTTCAATATTATTTTTAATCATGGGCTTTTTGTGAACTTTCGAGCCCGCCCGTGATTTTCAACGGGCTACCTAACCCTCTCGCTACATTTTGAAATTTCAGAATGGGGCCAAACAGCCTGCCCGTCCATTTTTTTTGTGGGCCAGCCCAGTCCAAACCCGTCGGGTTCGGTGAGAGTGTGGGATGAGCTGGTGGGGCACACCTATGCTGTCTATCCGTTTGTTGTTTACAACCAAGAAGCTCATATAATTTTCGGACACTCCGTATATCATGTATCTCACGAACCCCGAATGTCACATTGCAGCAGTGTATCACGTTGTTGGAAAGTTGGAAATAGGCGTGAAGTTGATACGCTGAAGTTTGTACCGTCTTATACAGCGGGCAGACAGACATTTAATCGAAGCCATTCACCTGTCTAATATCCCAGTGAGGGTACAACCAACTCAAGTGAGGAAACACGAGATGGAAATAATTGAAACCTAGTTGGAACCATGCGTCAAGCGTGTATCCATAATTGTGTGCGTTAGACTCTGTGCCTATTATCATTCCAGCTCAAACTCAATGCGAAGAGTGGGAGAATTGGATGGCTTGGTTTCAGAAGCACTTTAGTGTGTTTAGGCGATGAACGGCAGGTATCAAAACGAGGGTAGAAGTACTTGGACAGCTAAAGAAGGGTAAACAATAAGGCGTAGATTCCATCAAAACCGGAGCCCTTTAATGATACACAAGAAGTGGCAAGTGATGTTGGTTGTCACCTTTTCTGTAATTTGTTGCACGGGTGCACTGAAGATGAAATTGATAGTTATACAGTTCCAAGTCGTGGTGTTAGGTCTACGTTTTTTGTAACTAGTATGTTCAAATCTTCCGTATTTTCTTTATCATGAATCCAACACACGAATGTGAAACTAATCAAGGCTCATTGAGTCAGTGAGATACTGATGTTTAGTATGAACGTACAGGTACAGAAGCTCTGTACAGCTTCTAGCTTTAGTTAAAAAAATAAAACAAAACGCTGAGTTGCAGTTATTTAAGGGCTACAAACAATAGTGATTGCATATGGGCATGGACTTACTTATTACAAAAACACTATTGTGAATTTGTTTGTTTTGCTGAAATACTATAATTTGGGCTGTCAAACTCAAAACTGTCAGCAAGGCGCAGGAGACTGCAGGTAACATGAAATTCAGGTGAGTGACTGTGACTGGGCACGACCACCGAAGGTTGTTAAATACACAGAGGCCGAACAACAGCTGTCAAATCATCTGCGCCTAATGTGCCAATGCTAAGCCACTAGTTTCCAGTAATTCTTAGCCCGGTGGTGGACAGAAAATGACCGTAGTGACATCCGTAATCTATATTTAACATGGCTTTCAAAATATGCCTTCAGAAGCCAGGCTACTTGCTGCCCGAGTGCCACTCAGTACACCTTTATTTGTAGTCCATTCATTGTGTAGGGTGATCAGAGTTGTGCAGTAAGTAGTTGCGGCAGTTCATGTTTCATGAGGTTCTTCCAAGCATCCCATAGTCTGCATAAAACTGGAATACAGTAAAATCTCCATACTACGGTCTTCAGGGGACACAGATGATGTGACCATGATTAGCAAAGACCGTTATAAGCCTTGAAAATTCCACAGTAAAAGTAGTGACTGGAAACCAGAAATTGACCGTGTTACACAAGGCTAACGGAGAGTAAGGTTTACGTTTAAATTTTGCAAAATCGTCACATGAACAACAACTTTTCCCATTACTTAATTTGTGTCAGCAGTCAGAAAGCTATGTTGACTCAGCATTGTCATCATATACGAAAAAACAAACGAATTTTTCATCTCTCCTTATTATTTTTAAAATAAAAAAGATCGAATCATTTTTTTAAGTAAAAAGAACTGATTCCCCGTAACACCGTTAAAAGTTTCAGTTTTACCAACAAACGTTAGAAGTTATGAAAATCATGGTTTTTCGTTTAAATTAATACGTGCTGGCTAACACGACTGAAACTGAAAAATAACTGAACTAAGTAATAGAAAATATATAACTGACTGACTTGGATCGTACTGGTGTCTCACCAGTGGTGCTGTAGTGTAGGTTACGGCATTGATGTTCGGCACAGCTCAAAGATGTATTTCAGTTATTCAATATCAGCAGCCTAAAATATTTTCTACATTTCCAGGTAAACTGATTTCCACAAAGATTCTAGCATAACACCACGTTGTAAAAATGTGGAATTTTCCAGAAACGGTTCAAATAAAATCATTAAGCTCTCTTTTGATCCTATACCTTCGAAATTTGTTTAGAAAAGTGCCAATTCTTTTCAACAAGGATAACATATTGATATTGAGAAAAGTAAAGAAAATAAGGAAGTAAGATGTTAATATGCTCCCCCATAGAGCACAACCGTAGCCACAGCGTGCAGAGTTAACAAGATTGTTATAATCTCTGACGTACAGGGAGGTCCATTCAGGTTTTCTATAGGCTCTTGTTGATGCTGCTGACAGGATATACGGCCTGCAATGAAATCATAATGATTCCCTTGTAAATCATGTTTATCTTGCTGATAATCCAATAGAATGTCAAACCATTCAGACCTTCAAGATTTTTACATAGGCGCATGCTCCTTGGCTTAGTCTATTATATCGTGATGATTTAAGAACACGTCCCACGACGAGAAAACGACGCCATTTTACTTTGATTATATTATGCCATTCTGTCATCTATTGACAAATAGGATTACTCATACTCCATACTCCAAGTATTTCCTTGCTATTGTTATTATAACGAAAACGATTTATAGGCTAGTCAGGTTATTCAGTCTTGTTGCGTAACGGTAACTCGTACAAACAATCTTGAGAAACAGGCGCCAAATTCTATGCACCGTCAACCTTCACAACTTTTCATCCCTGCCGTAATGTCAGCATGCAGAATGAAATCAGTCAAACCTTTCCGTAACTTGGTCCATACAACAGAGCATATTGCTTTTGAACCGTAAAGAATTCTCGAAAGCACTAATGATCATAAAATACACAGTCGTCGGATCAATTATGCACATGACAAGAAATCCATCAAACATTTGGAATTCTTATTACATTCTACAGCTAAATAATTTTACTCGATTTCAGAAATTGCGACGAGCCAACCACTTCAACCTACCTTCCCTAGATTGTGTCTCACACATTACCAGGAGGCTTCCATTGAATAGCAGCCCCTCCACCTCAGGAATCCCGCACCATAATAATCCTCTTCAACTATTATTATTCATACTCAGAACAGATATGTTTGTCTGAACATGGTTTTCAAGTGAGCGCCGCATTGTAGCTCTCGTTCTGTTTTGTATTCTTCAGGTGGAACACAATTCACCAACCATCCCTGCTAAAATATGATGACTGTATCGATTATTGCGGCGTCGGCATAGAGCTACAATAAGAACTGCTACAAATAGAAACGCGGCCAGATGACCAAAGGATTGTCAAAACTGCTCCTGTGTTGTCCACACCAGTGTCTACAGAGCTAAAAGCGTGCGTCTTCCGGATGCGAGAACGTGTTAAGCGTGTGTAGTTTATTGTGAGCATTTCAAATGGCTTTTGTGTGGAGAGGGATGGGAAAGTGAAAATGAGCCTTCTTCTCCTTCCAAATGAATGGACGAGCATCCTTATGAATGACCCGCCAGTGACCTAGTAAAATTATCTAACAACGTATATTTAGATATGTGGTTTGGTACAATTGAAATTCATTACTGAAGGCTGGGTCCATGTTCTTCTATTCAGATTCTCTCTATGGCGGGTCCACGTACTCTGACCATAATGCTCTAAGGCCCTCACCCAAATGCATGACTAATGTGCTGACTACCAACGCGTCAAGTTTGTTCAGCGATTCTTACCACTTCTGTAATAATTATGGACAGCTTACACGTCTTGGTAGAGACGATGGGAGAAAAATATAGTTGAGACGGAGTACATGTATGCTAATGATGGAGACACACTGTTCAAACGTACTGATGTTTCCTTTCCTCGGGATTTGAAATGTTTGAAAAGCAAGGATGTTCATATCCACCACAGCGCCTCAGAAATCCAAAGGTAGAAGCCACACATGACCAGGCAGTATAGTATGGGTACAAGGTAAAAATAACATCATGAGCTGAATTGAGAAGACCATGCAATCCTGGGGCAAGCCATAAAAGGTAGGCATGGCCAGCGGAAATTTGACCAAATTGACCACTTTGCTTCAAACTTAATGGACCATGAATGAGTTTTGTTTACCCCTGACCAGCCGCCGTCCGTCTGTATCTCGGTTCACGACCAGCATGCATATGGCCACCGACATCCTTGAGGGTCAAAGGTTTCGAGGGAAATGTTTTTAATAACGCTCCCGTGCACGCATACGAATGTAATTAAGACGCACAAACACACATTCACACATGATGTTCAGTCGGCACTCTCAGAATGTATCTATATCTGTGGCCAGTTCTGCGACCGATTCGCTTGACTGCCTTTTAAAATAAGAGGAGCTTAGAAGGAGATTAACACTTGATTTTCGGAGCCGCACGCGTTGCACACGCGGCCATGAATTGTCAGCTATTATGAACAACCACCGCCACAATCGCCGGTTCCAATCCCAACTGTCAGTTTGATGAAACTGGGCCTTGAGGAGGGAGGTATGTGCGGACATGATGTTGCCGTGGGCACGTTCTCGAGGAAAATAGCTGCGGTCTGGATTAGAAATAACAAAATGGCACCGCTAATATTGTATGGAATTCCACTCGATTCCTAAATTACTGACTGAAATATTTGTCAGTGACAGTGGAGTGGTGTGGATTCTTGGACTAAATATGTTTAGCTTCCTTAGTTATTGCATGTTTAATTTCGTAATGGATCTTATAATTATTTTTTCCATGGCCCACTGTTACCTTCAGAGCTGACAATTTATAAAATACATACTATGACCATTGACACTGACACGACGGAGTCATCCAAACTTGAAACTAAAATTATTCTCATGTCGGTAAGATACCACTCAAATCCCTACCCTCTCTTATTTCTTCGGCTTGGAAATGTCATAAGATCGACTGATGCTGTCCGATTTTTGCAGTTGATCAACATAATTTCTTTTATCGTGACCCTGAAGCAGCTGTGCGTGGATACGTCGTGGAACATGAAGGTTCGGGTTCGAGACCCCGATGTCATCCTATCGTGCTCCTCCTTCGAGTCCAATAGTAGATGCTGTAAGAAAAATATCAAGGCTTCCGTCTCCAAAATGTACGACAACAATCAAGTTACTGAGAGGCATGTTCTCTGCTTTATCATCGTGGGTGGAATGTCGGCCTTTGCCGTCCTCTTTATAATCGGCGGTTTCTGCGTCGGCTGCCGCTCCAAACAGAGAAATGTCTTGGTAAGTACGCCCGTCGGTGTGGAAAATCTTTGAAACACTACACTTTCTTTTGTACTCCTTTTGATCTTCACCGTAGTTTAAAGCTCTTATTTGTCTCCGTGATTTCAATGATGATGATGACGATGATTGTTTTAATTGTGAAACCCTACCACCTACCCACCCACAGATGCACCCAATATTCAGCGTCGGTACGTTTGCTCACTTGACGAACTGTTTCTTCTTCGCACTCGGCCTATTCCTTCGTCACTCAGAGGAGTCAGGGATCTGCAGCACTGCCCTACAGACGAGTCAGTCCTCCTCAGATGAAAAAATTGCCATCAAATGTCTCAGAAAGGTTCTCCCATGCCAGGAAATGGACTTGAATTTCAAATACTGGGTAAGAATAACAACTTTCGCAACACACAACTGCGAGGAACTTTCACAATTGATCCCATAAATGTACTGATCTCACGTAATTTTCCTCTATTCACAGTTTATGTTTTCGGTTGGCTGGGTTCTCGTTGGATTCCTCCTCCTATTATTTTCATACCAATATTCTAAACCATACTACTCCTCCTTCTGTCAAATGTTCTCATGCAGCAGGAATATTGTCAATACTAATGTTAGCAGCATCAGCAAAAATGTTAGTAGAAGTAGTCATCACCGTGATCGCCATTGGAGAGGCAGTCATCGACGGAATCATATGACTGTCATATGTCCGCTTTCAAGTTCAGAAGAAGATGGGTTTACTGTGGGGACTCACTAGACGCGTCTAGAATGTAGATTTTTTTAAAGCAACAACAAGTTCAATATGTATACTGTGTTTTGATTGAAGGATTTACCTTTGCTTACCGAGTATCTTCCGTTTGTCACGGGCGGAGGCTCCGAGCTTATTGTCTATTATTACTATGTATGTATGTACCCCGCCTGTGTGAGCACTAACACTACTAATTATTGTGTGGCTAAAGTAAACATTACCTTGTTTTCATACCAGTTAGTCCTCTGTGATGTAGCTGTGTGTCTACTTGTGTGCTCTTGTGCGAAGTAATTATTTTCCCATCCCAAAACCTCTGCCTCGTCACTATCTGGAAATAATTTATTCCCTTTTGAGTGTTTCACCTCCTCGCACAAGGAGCATAGCGTGTGTCCTACCAGGAGCGGGGACTGGAACCATGTTTCTCGTACATTTCGGTTCATTCGTACACATATATACGCTTCGGTCTTTGATCTAGCATTATTACACGGCAAGAATAATTATCAGTCAGCCCAGGTCATAAAATACATATGCGGTCTCTCTGCCTCATGACTCCTGTGCTGTGCTGCAGTTGGGATGGGACTTAAGGTGAAATAACTTCTGACGGCGAGACGAGGCTACTTACGTATTCATTGGGAGAGGTTAACCATGGTAAAAGTTATAGAGGCCGACTGAGATATGGCTGGTAAAGTATGTTGCCTCTTGACAAGACAAGAGGGACCAGTAGGAACTGTTCTTCAACGCGAATCCATCTGATACTACACCGTACAACCGTACTCTACATGCAAATCAGCACCTGCAATGAGAGAATGTGTACATACATTTGCAGTAGGAACTGGAATGGCTATCAGTGAGTAGTTTCACTGGAACTGGCTGGCAGCAGCAGGTGAGTGGAATGACGGTTGAAGGAGACGATGTAATATGCTATATTATGCTTTGAGCAGGAAGGTAAAAAATGCAAGATGGGTAAGGAAAGGAGATGATCCACGAGAGAGAGAGAGACACTGTCATTTCCTTCAGAGACGGGGGCCTGAAGAAGCCATAAATAAATAATGGAGTAGGTAGAAAGAGAGAGAGAGAGGTCATAATCATGTGCCGGTCTCGTCTGGCCGGTTAGATAAGCTGACGATTGTACTACTTTTCCGTATGGTGTCATAAAGCAGCGGGAAGTCGGAGGAATGAATGAGGAAAAGTGTTGATTTATAAGGGACTGTAGTCAAGTTATGTACACACTCACTTAACCTATGTCAACTCCTTCCCCACGAATTTCTTAACCTGATCCACCGAAAGGACTATCGGCTAATTTCAGTTTCTAGTAGTACACCACCGACCACCGTGGGGTTTGCATCTCTCTCCCTTCTACGCGCAGAAGCGCAGACATGAAAACGAGAGTGTTGTAGAGCCGTCGCCCAGACTATTTATGAGCAGAACTTGCTCATCCGCCACCGCTGCCGCTCAACAGCGCACACGCATCATCGCAGAGGTAATGCTTTCCAACAGGGGCCCCATATTAATGGCCAGCATTGTACACCATACCGTAGGTCTGAAGTGCTGAAGTTGAAGGTTGAATTGGTGGTGGAAGGTACGGGAAATGATTATTATAAATTGTAAATAGCATCTTTCAAGTCATTCGAGTCATAAAAGTAATATTGATAGCTCTCACCCTCCCTGTGTGGTTTTCTCTAAGGTCACTCCTGGACTGTTTATGTTATAGGGGTATAATTTTAACTTTCAGCCGTCATTCCCGCTCCGCTTGCTCACTTCAGGGGAAATAAAATCCTTTATTAATTGACACGCAAGCGGAGAGGCTCATTTGCATCCGCAGGGTTAATAGACCGACTCGGAGTTCATTATTGCAATCATATTGGGTAAAGGCCCCACTGAACCTGAGAAGTCCTTTAGAATAGCGCAAGAACGGTGACGATTCAGACTGAATCGAAGGCATGTCGGGGTCAGTTACAAGCACACGGCCAGCGTAATAGGATTATGCCTTTGGAAACTGGAAGTTTCTTTCACTCATTAGATTCGCTCTGAAATGCGAAGATGACTAATGAGCTTATGATGCAGTTGGGCGAGAAGGGATTGTATGCAGAGTTACTTCATTTTCTTTGGAACAGAGATGATCCCTCGTTGACTCAACTCCCCGCAGCCTCCCGCTGGACTGGTTTTTCATCAAATCCGCAACGGCCTGTCAACAAACTGATTGATCGTGTTTTACTTACCTTCCCTCCCGTCTTCCAGGTCACTTCTCAATGGAGTCCCTACATTGTTGTTCCTTTATGGTCCCAGTTCATGATCCACCATTATTCCAGCGTGTACTCAAACTGGGAACAAACACTTGACCTGCGTCTGTAATTCACAGTCCTCCCCATAGTTTCAGGAAGGATTTCTCTTTGTAGCCATTACACTCGGCAGTTTCCAAAATCCCTCAGAAGTGTGCAGCACAGTTGGACATGGCAAGTAGACGTGACTGGCGCTAGCTCCCATACCATCAACTGTGGGGTGGTGAGCTCCGTACACGGGGTAATGTGAAATGAAGATTCCCCTGCCGGGCCGAGCTATGTATTGACATTGCTTTCAAGGTTTGGTAGTAGACGTGACTGGCGCTAGCTCCCATACCATCAACTGTGGGGTGGTGAGCTCCGTACACGGGGTAATGTGAAATGAAGATTCCCCTGCCGGGCCGAGCTATGTATTGACATTGCTTTTAAGGTTTGGATTTATGATTTCCGGACAAGATCGTTCAATTTTGAATCAAGTTCGAAGAGAAGAACACGGGACCATTTTCGAGAACCCATGACTATTGTAGGATCTGAAAGGAGATGCCTCTCAGGTGGTATGAAGAATGGTAAAAGTTATCATTTTATTGGCCAGAACGGCACAAGCCCGAGCGTGGGTCTCCTCGCTCCTTATACTCCGCAGGCCGCAGGGAGTCCTGTTGGGACCTCGGCTGACGCTTCAGTGTTCAACTACTGGGTATACACAGACATGCTCATTCAATAGCTAAATTAACTCATTCAGAAAAGTGTTTGGATGAGCCTTGCCATGGTAGGCCAAGAGATCTTTCTCAATTCCTAGTTTTTAGGCCCGAAGTATTTCTTGTACTTCCTCGTGGTAGTGCAACGGTCAGGTTATATTCGTTTCTTTCTGCCTTCTATATCTATATGGTTTGATGGGAGCAGGAGCAGTGCCCTGGCCCAGTATATACACATTTGTGTGTCACTTCACCTTCCTCATTATTTGTTACACAATCCATTATTGTGGGAGAGAAAGGGATTACAACCACGAGCTCACCACAATAGTAGGATTGCAGAGCAGGTAAAAGTTCGTTGCATTTACCTGTGTCATTGCTCTTAGGATCCATTGACAGGTCGTCTGGAGGACTGATGGATACACTACTATTATTCACATTTGTTCATCATCTCCCGGCCGCAGCCTAGATACTGCCAGGGTTCATAAAGGACTGAATATTGCTTGGGCCTGGCTTCTTAAGATATGACCTTAATTTGTTTCCCGACCACAGTCCATTACAATTTGTGACCCACTACTGAGAATCTCCATTTTTCCTATGTGGTCTTCCCATTTTGTGGCACCCCATTTAGTCAAGGAGGGACAGTAGGTCCTGGTCGTGGTCCAGTCCGGTTCCTTTATTCACCCCTCTGCGTAACTCCAATGCTCTCGGCAGAGGAATCCGGGTGAACTTGCAGTTACTCCCGAGATATTCTCTTACGGGTGCAAACTTTATTGGATTTAGAAGAGGATAGTTTAGCCTCCTCCGCTTTAACAACACGGAAGGAAAATAAAAGGATAGATCCAGAGCTTTTGCTTATGAAACTAATAGCGTTAAATGCCTACCAATGTATTGTGACATTCAGGAAAGAGCGGGTGCAGAGACCAGTTTACAACGTGTTGAAACTCCAAGTTGCCCTGAGCGCGTGTTGTGATGTATGTATTGTATGAATATTTTTCTCCACGCCGAAACGATTTCAATATACCAGTTTGGAGAGGACATGATTGAAGAAATCCGGAGCTATTACAAACATAGTAATTCATGCTCCTTGAGTCCCGGGAGTGTACGTACTCATGCTACATAACTTTCTGTCGGCTGCAGTCAAACATCCGTAAATGTTAAATGATGCGTAAAATTAGTGAAACTT
>WJFA01001257.1:0-22893 GCA_009870155.1 Pseudobourletiella spinata | reverse complement strand
GAATAACGAAAATACTTGTACGAATTATAACTTATAAAGGGCGGTCCCGGCTCTTGCGCCCTCTATCCAGCCTTTTCGTCGTCGTCGTCGTCCCCATCACCATCGCCTTCAAGCCCTGCGTCCACTTATATACGGGGGTAACGAAGTGGGATCATGGCTACGGCTGCAGTAGCCAGAATTTCCCCATGCCTCACTCTCACTCTCTCTCTCTCTCTCTCTCTCTCTCTCTCTCTTAGTGTCAACACGGTGGGAAGACGAGGGATTCCTTGAGTGGGCTGTTAATTGCGGACATTTCTCAAAATTAACGATTAATAAAGATTGGTAGTATGGACGGGGAAAGTCTGTGTATGGGGGTTGGGGGGAGGGTGGTGGTAATGGAGTCGGTGGAGAATGTTTCAGGAGTTTATATGTATGTACGTGTATATATGAATGAGGGGGATTTGTGACGGTGTGCCGCGGACGACGGGTACATATATACATGGGAAATAGTTAGCTATAATGTGTGGGTGAGCCCAGGATAAGTGCGGCGGGAGGGACACTCACTGCGTGGGGGAATGTCGTCTATAAGGGGATGATGATTTATAAAGGACGGGCGGGCGGTGGAGCGGCGGTCGCGGTGGTGGTATTGCCGGAGCTTGCAGGAGGGAACTTTATAGGAAAAGACATTGGAGTGGCGATTATGCTTATAAGGGGATTGATTGAGAAAAGTATGTGTGTGCGTGCGAGCGTGTGTGTGTGTGTGTGTGTGTGTGCTTGTGAAAGCGTGAAAGAATTATCATAGTTATCATGTAAATCAATAGTCATGATGACATTTTGGTTTATGAACAAAGACTTGAGGGCTCATAATTGGGATGGGAGGAGGCAGCCAGTCAAAGTCTCACTCACCCCCTGTAAATGTACATAAATGTGTACATGCATAATTTATATATGAACATGTATGTGTAATAAATGTGTGCATAGAAAGTATACAAAATTTGCAGATATGGATGAGGCATTTGGTGGGAAATGAGGGAATCCTATGATTCTATCTAGGCGGATGCCGGCCACTACTGTGTGCCTGTATATCTTTGTGTACCCATGAAGGGACTCATAATGTTACTATTATTATCACTATTATCATTATTATTCTTATTCTTATATATTGTAGATGACAAAGAGGGAATATTATGAAGAGGAGCTGGTGGCTGGCGGGCTTTGCGGGCGGGCGGTAAGATCCCTCACGTCGGATCTCTTTATGGATGCGAGTGGACGCGGTTCTCCCTCTGCCTCACAAGATGATCGATCAGGAAAGAAAATCCTAGACTGTTTCCCTACATTATTTTATTATTGCTATTAATAATAATAATAATAATGATAATAACACACATCTCTCACTCTCAGGCAGTTGCAGTACGCACTGCACTGTCGTAAGTATTACTCTGCTCGACCCCGATATATACTTTGCGTGTTCAATTGACCACATTTTCGGACGAGCTGTATGTGTGTGTGTGTGTGTATGTATGACTGTTATTTTCTTAAGAAATGTATGTGTGTGTGTGTTCGTTTATTGAAATGTGTGTGTGTGTGTGTGTGTGTTTGCGTATATTAGGAATTTTGTGCATGTGTTTGTACATGTTCCTGCCCACCCTTTCTTCGGTTATAGAAATGAAAAAATCCAGTGTATTTATATCTATTTATATGCATATTTATATTTATACTGACATACATTTGTATTCATATTTGTATGTATTTTTATTCTTTTCCAGAATTATTGATGTACCATGGGACGAGCCGAAGAAGAGTACATGTAAATATTCGGAAAAACGAAGACACTCCTATAAAAAAAAAGAGAAGACTCGCCATGAAGAAGGGGCTCACAGAACATGTCTATATAGTACGTGCATTTCCAACAGAAAAAGCTGAAGATGAGGGAAGAGAGAGAGAGAGAGAGACAGAGAGAGGACATTGTGGAAGAATGGCCGTGGTTTGAGTCTAAATCCTCCGGATTTTCAGTCCTATTTAGCCTCACATTTATTTGCTTTATGTGGCTCTGATATTTACTTGGCCGAAGGATTTCTCTCTCTCTCTCCTTTTTCCCTCTTGATTTCTCCTCCTCGTCCTCCCACTTCTCCTCCGTCCATACCCCTGCACACGCCGTCCCACACACTTATTTTTCCTTATATTCAAGAGAGAGAGAGAGAGAGAGAGAAAGACTGTCGGAGAAATATGTCCTTCACATACGATAAACAATTACGACGATCCCTTTAGATATATACAATTATGTATACACATATGTATGTATATAAATATACATATATTGGAGAGTAAGTTGGAAGAGTTAGAAAGAAGCGTCCAATTCAAAGTGTGTGTCTGTGTGCATGTTTGTGTGTGTGTAATAAAGATAGGCATCTCTCAATTTTTCTTCTTTTCTGGATTAAGTAATTTTGGAAGTCCATGAGAGGGACTGTATAGTGAGTGAGAGGGGTAGATGATATAACAAGTCAAAGAAGAAGAGCAACTCTCTCTCGCCAGAAATGTAAACTGGTTAGTCAAGATAGGGATTTATATACTGGATTTATACTGGTGTAGTAGTGTGGTACCACTTTGGCTCGGGCCATGTGTATATAGGAAGGCGGGCGTCTTCTGTATGGATAGATAGATGGATAGATAGATCTATTATCCCATGCGGGATGTCCCTGTCGCATGTGCCCCCGCATTCCATACACTACTTCTGTGTGTGTGTGTGTGTATATATATATGCTTGTACATACATTTGTCTTTACCCGACTATTACTATTACTCAAGCCACCCCCAATTCCCCTTCCCGCCGCAAGTTCTTCAAGACGACCTGCACAGTGTGTGTGTGTGTGTGTGTGTGTGTGTGTGTGTGTGACATTGACTGTGAAACTGTTACTAGTATTACTAATGCCGGGCTGCACTAACTGTGTAAACTATATGTGTATTCTGTATATTTAGGGAAAACGGGAAAGAATCCAGAATCTCACGACGACGACGAAGATCACCACCACCATTGACTCTATGCAGTAGGAATAGTAGCACCACTCCTCATGATGATCCAATGAGGGAACTTTGGAGGAGCAGTCCGAGAGAGAGAGAGAGAGAGCAAGTATAATTCCGGATTACAATTCCTTCAGGATGAGCCTCCTCACATGCACACTAATGTCAGTATGGTCATAATAATAGCGTCTCTGCGGAGCGGATCCTTTGGCTCCGTCCACTGCACTGTGGAGTGGGATGGGAACGTGCGCCAGAGGTATGCGGTGCTTTCTCCCTTTCTTCCTCCCTCCCCTGCCTGCCCCGCTATCTCATCTCGTTTTCAAATAAAAAATCTGAACCATTGTCTCAAAATTATGCAAAATCGAATTCATGTATTCATATGAGTATATATTATCGGTTTGTTGGCCGGAGGAGGGCGAGGCGAGCAGTGAGGCGACAGAGACTACATCCATTCAATGAAGAACACACGGCCAAGATGAAGAAGACTATATACTGCAAATCATTGCTCTGGATGAGTGGCTCAAGGTCATCATCATAATCATCATCATCATCATCTTCTTCTTCTTCTTTTTCGTCTTCAGTCTATGTTGAAATCTGTATATACGAGAAAGATGCATTACGGGGAAGGTATGTACAGGGTGTACCTTAATGATGCATACAACTTTTTTTGCTAATAACTTCTTAACGTTTCAAGCCAGAGCAATGCTTTTGAAGTTGTTTGAAAGAGGAGTCCTTGGGCATTTGTCTGATACTTGACTCGTCAAAATCGGACAATAATTAGCGAAGATATGACCGCTCTGCGTTGAATAGTTCACAAGTTATTAGCAAAAAAGTTGTATAAATCACTCAGGTACACCCTGTATACATATGTAAATAAATATACATATATATATATATATACATGTATAAATATATATGTGTATATATATAAATGTATATATACAAATGTGCATACGTGGATATACATGTGGATCGCATGGATAATGTGGGTAGTGATGACGACGACGATGAGTCAATTGGCTGGAAGATCCCCTCTGTGGATCTCTCGCCCTCACTCTTATTTTCCCCCCAACTGTACAGAGAAGAGATGACTGCATTTATGAAGAAGAAGAAGAAGAAGAAGAAAAAGATTTCCAAACTATGGATGGATCGTCGTCATAATAATAGGAAGGATAGGGTGATAAAAATGCTAGAAAAAATGAAAAAAAGAGAAACTAAACGAAAGGAAAAAAAATTCCGAATAGGAACGAACGGAGCGGGCATTAGATATGGAAGCAAGCGAGAGAGAGAGAGAGAGATATGGATGGGATAAGAGTCATAAAAATCAAAAAGGGAATTTTTCCACATTCTTTCCCCAGTTAGAAGCATTGTGAAAAAGAGTGGGAGGGAATAAAAGTGGAAAATGATAACTGTGCATGCATACATGTATATAATGTATAATATTATTATGAGTAATATAGGAAATACAATGGAAAAATCTCCCTACCCCTTCATGCTAGTTCGCCGCCCGCTCAATCCTCCACGAAGAAGAAGAAGAAGACGACGACGACAACGAGAACGTAGGGAAAGAATCCCATGTGAGGGGGTTGATGTGGTTATAAATGCATAAATATAAGTTTCTGTCATGGTTACTGACATGATCGGACACGGATGCAGTTCGGAGGCGGAGTTGAAGATGAAGAAGAAAATTATGACGACGACGACGACGAAGAAGTCAAAAGAAGGGGCCAATAATCCAATGTGCCTATCTGTGCATTATTATGGACAAATTTGAATATTTATACATGTACATATAAGCGCTCCATATATTTATGTGTAACGCTGCTGGACTAATGGAAACTATAGGCGTGGGGGTGGTGGGGGGTGGGGAAACAGAAGCTCTTCGTCAATTCCCATTGTACGACTTACTGTTTTTAAAGTCTTTGGAGACAAAAAACGAAATACCCTGTGTGACGAACAGAAAGAGATGGAGAGAAAGAGAGGCATTATTGGGGAAGCCATGAAAGGATAAATGGGGAAAGGGCTGAAAAAGAGCGCGGGCGAAAAGAGGAAGACGGAGAAGAAGAAGTAGACGACGACGAAGAAGAAGGAGAACACGATGACTATATTGGAGACTGTGAGAGCTGCTCTTGGTGCGAGGAGCTGAACGTGGTGGGAAAATACGGGGAGAAAGGGAGGCGGCGACGAGGAATAGCGACGAACCGGTGGAGTTTTCAAAGTGAATAGGATAAAGGGAAAAAATCCAAGTCGTAAATTCCATCCCCTAATTTTTATATCTTTCGCCTCGCCACTCTCTTCCTCACAGCTTGGTCGTCTTCGTCGTTTCCCCTGTATTTTAGGAAGGGATAAATATCAGGGAAATATGACTCATTTGGAAATTAATAATAATAATAATAATAATAATAACAATAATTTTTAGCGAGCGAGAGAGTGTGAGTGAGTGAGGGGATGGAGAAAACGAAGATGATGATGAAGAAGAAGAAGATTCGTAAGTGTGTGTGTGTGTGTGTGTCTTGTGATTGTGTTTGTGTGTGTGTGTGTGTGTGTGTGTGTGTGTGCATTTATATGGACGGAGTAGGTCGTTTCCTCTCTCCGCTTTTTAAAGCCTATTCCCATTTTTCCTGCTGTGGAGGAGGACGCCGACTTTCTCCCTTTAATCCGCCCCAACCCACCCCGCCGCATATATCCCAACACACACACACACACAGAGTGTGAGGCACAGAGGGACACCCCCCACATATATTTCTTCCCACTTATCGCTCCGGCTGACGTGACATTATCACTCTCACTAATTGATTTCACATCCACTTGTCCCCCCTGTGTACCTGATTATTATTACTGTATGTATGTGTCTGTGTTTGCATAATATGTATGTGTGCACCAGTTCCCATTATTTCCCCCACCCCACCCTCATTTTCTTTCGCTCCGGCAGCAGCACACTTTTCCCGCTTATATATATATATGTTTAGACAAGGCCGAGCGGGAATTTGAGACGTCTCATAGTCTGGTGGTGGAGGAGGCGAGAGTTGCCGCCGCCGCCCTTATTTTTTTCTCCTCAAAATAAATTATCCGCTCACATTTACATTACCTCTGATTAGCAACTCGGGTTGAACTCTCCGTCTTATTACTCGTACCCCTCGACGCCTACCATTTGCACACACACACACAGACACACACACACACACACAGAGTCATCCAGCCAGGCCCTACTGGAATACTACACAGTTACTCTCACTACTACGCTGGCCTGGAAATTCATGTTATTTTCACCGTACATGTTTTCATACGGGGGGATCCTTGCCGAGGCTGCTATAATAGGTGAGTGCTCGAAATGAATGAAAGTGAAATTATGTGTCGCTCACCTCACCGCTCGCCTGTCCTATGACTGGGATATACGGCACACTCCATGGCTTGAGCTAATACTCTTTTGGTATGTTGGCGGAGCGGGATTTTTGTACGATTTACATCTACTAATCTATTTCATATCACCACCGTGGAAAACATGGTCGGTCCATGGAAAACCTTGTTGTTGTTGTTATTATTATTATAATTGTGATTGTTATTACTGTGTCGGAATGAATGACGTTGTGGCACAGTTGGAGAGCACGCGCGGATTCTTCCACATGAGAAACTGCCTTGCCCAACTGTGACAGAGTCATTATTTGTATACACTTTGGACTTTGAATACATTTTAACTCGGCTTTCCTAGCACGTGTGTGTGTGTGTGTGTGTGTGTGTGTGTGAGGCATGTGTAAAACTGACCGGTACTGTTGAGTACTTTGATTTTCTCCATCATGGATCGGAATCGTTGAGTTCACAATTCAAATCACATGATATCTTGTTTTTCCCGCTCACTCGCTCACTCACTCAGTCTGTTAGTCAGTCCGAGTTGGCCGGAACACATGACACTAGAGAAGACGACATTCCCGGCATCATCATCATCATCATCATCAACATCACCAACATGTAAAATGGAAGAGTCGCCATGGAGAGGATTATGGTTAGGAAATAACATGTAAATGTTAATTGTTCTAATACCCGAATGAATGGAGGAGGGAATGGAAAAGAGTGTGAGGATGAAGGAGCCGTAGAGATGGTTCGAGAGAGCGAGAGAAAGAGATAGGGAAGGAGTAAGGAGGAGACGGCGGCGGCGACGGCAGACGTTGTTGTTTTTTTCACATAGGATTTCCTATTGATACAATGAATATTTAGATGGAGAAACTGTGAGGGGCTGGTTTGATGGGACCCCTGGGACACGGAACTCTTCTCTCTCTCTCTCTCTCTCACTCTCTGTGGATCCGATCTGAACGGACCGATTTGATCCTTCTCTACCCCCTGATGAGCTCTGAATGTATATCTGCCAAAGTTCTTAATTAAAGCTTTTCCAATTTCAAACTCGGAGCTTTGTGCCAGTATACTGTGTCGTATCGGAGTGCATATAGGAGTAAAGTCGTCGAAGGAGTGGAAGAATCTACACGCTACTGTGCAATGAGTGAGTGGGTAAGTGTGTGTGTGTGTGTGTGTGTGTGTGTGTGTGAGTGAGGAAGCGGAGTGAAATTCAGCTCATCTCTTTCTCTCACATGATCATTCCCACACCGACAAAGGAGCGGCTTCACCCTCATATTTGATATGTTCACACCCCTTATACACACACACACACACATACGGACACTACTTCTGCTTCTTACACATCCCATCCTTATATATATTGATTATTTCACTTACCTACCAATTACTTTGATCAAGTATCCCCGCTCCTCGCTCTCTCTCTTTCGCCTTTCGCTCCCGTTTGTCCTCTGAGGATTCCGCAAAAGGCTGCACACTGCACACCCCCTTAGAATTGTTTTAATTTTAATGTTCCAACACACACAGTAACACGCACACACGCGTACACATATACACCCACATACAAAATCACACACATTCACTCACACACACACACACACACACACGTACATAGATACAAAATCACACGCACGCACGCACACATAGATACACAGGCACACCGCACCACCACCCTTCCCGGGTCCGTGGAGTATACATGCCCATTTCCCCCTTTGGAAGTATAGTAGGGAGCAAAGCCTATTGCATTTTGCCCATTTCCGAAGATGTGGTGGAGGTAAGGCTTGACACGTTCTATCATCAGTAGCCCATCAATTCTTCATCAAGCTGTATCTCTTTCTTTATTTGTGTGGATGTGTGTGTGTGTGCGTGCGTATGCTTGCATGTTTTTTTGTATGAGGAAGAGGAAAATCACGGGAGAATTCCTGTAAACTACTGCTGGTTTGAAGCACGTGTTGTTGTCAATAAAAAACCCAAAGAGAGCAGAAAAAACAAGATGGACACCGCCCACCCCCACACCCCTTATATGTGCTTGCGTTTGTGTGTGTGTGTGTGTGTGTGTGTGTCAAATGTTGGGAAAAGTTGTACTGTATGCAAGTGTTTGCAGTGTGTATATCTGTACTGCGTACTTGTAACGCGACGGTGATGTCCATGGTGTAGAGTAGTGGAAGAGTTGAGTCCGTTCCCAGTCGTGACTGCAAAGAGATCTATGTAAATATATACATATACATATATAGGCATTTGTATTTATATGTATACCTATCTATCTGTCTATCTCTTCCCTCATTAGTCATTATTTATTCGAATCTTCTCTCTTTCTCTCTCCTCCTCGTCGTCACACACAAAGTCTTTCAGTCTTTCCTCTTAGGCATTCCATTCAGGCGTATTCTAATCATCCCCTCCCCAGAACCGCACCGCACCGCACCGCACTCACACATACACACGTACACCCCTTCATTCCATGGAATAGGAGGAAGAGGAGAAGAATAAGAAGAAGAAGAAGAAGAAGAAGAACGGGAACAGGATCAGGAATGACGACGACAATGACGACGACTGTTGTAGAACGATTACCCCTAGCCAAATCTATATGGTTATACACGAAAAGTGGTGCGGTGGTTCGTGGTGATGGTAGTGTAATGGTAGGATTTCCCTTTCCATGCACACGCACGCACACATAAACACACACACACACACACACACGCTATACACACCACATGCTCTTTGCATCCTATCATCCTCCTTCCTAACTCTTCCTCTCTCTCTCTCTCTCTCTCTCTTGCCAAACTCATTCATCCGAGTTGATCTTTTCTCTCCTTTCTCTCTCTCCCTTCTGGACTTTCTTGACAATCTTTCAATCTTTTATCGGGCTTGTTGCGTGCTCTCTTGTCTCTCTCTCTGTCTCTGTCCCTCTCATCCCTGTATTTCCGTCCCTTACTCTAACTCATTCCACTCTCGCTCTCTTTCCCTCCATTCTGACTGACTGACTGACTGACTGAGAGCCAGGCGGTCGCAGTAGTGGAACTGGAGGCTGTGTTCACTATAAGTGTGTGTGTGTGTGTGCGTGTGCGTGTGCGTGTGGCATCGGAAATCGTCCACTAAATTTGACATGTAAAATCGTCCAGTATGTTTCACATGTAAAATAGTCCACCACCACCATGTTTCACATGTAAAATAGTCAGCTATTATGCATTTAGTACATACAATTGGCCGCTATTTGTTCATCATGGAAACTCGTCCACTGTTGGTTCAAAACATGGAAACTCCTTTGCTGTATTTTCTGCATGGAAAATCCTTTGTTGCATGTTCAACATGGAAAACCTTTTGCTGTACGTTCAGTATGGAAAATCTCATCCGCTATGTGTTCAGTATGGGACGTCATCGTCATCATAAACTGCAGCCTATCCTCCACGGTAAACAGCAGTTCAATTGAAAGGGAACAAATGAGCCGTGAATGGACAAGCGGTGTGAAGGATATGTTGAGTCTTTCTCTGTCTCTCGCTCTCTCTCTCTCTCTCTCTCTTTCTCTCTCTCTCTCTGAGTGAGTCTCTCGTGCGCGCCGCTGTGCCCCCACCCCGCTTGAGCATATGATTATCCAGCGGAATGTAACGGGGGGATGATTTCCTGGATGGAAACCTTAATGTTTCCTCCCACCCCAAAGACCTGCTGCTGCCGCCTCCTATGCCTGCCTCATTCACCACTACTGCTACTGTCTATTCCGCTCTTTGTATTCCTGTCTCTATCTGCCACTGTCCCTCAAAACTATAAAATAATATGCTCACCCACCACCCCTCTGTTTCTGTCATGTCTGACTTGCCGTTGAGCCTTGTTGTTGTTGTTGTTGTTGTTGTTGGGTGCGAGAGGAAGTTGAAGAAAACTTGAAGAGAGTTGTTCGCTTGCATAGTAATCGTATACTGTGTATGGGGGATTTGTAACTATGTGTACATATATACATGTATTTATATGAACATTTAGCCAAGGATGTTGACGATGATGATAGGGATGACAAGTTTTTGTGAGAGACTTGAAAAAAAGGGGTTTTCCCTATTCCTTCCTACCCTCTCGTAGTACTCTCACATATGATGATGATGATGATGATGATGATGATGATGAGGATGAGGAGGATGATGATGATTTATCCACACTAGTAGTCATAGTAGTAGTAGTAGTTGTACAACAACGATTTGCTATTCTTGATTAGATTGAGTGGATTTATTTTTTTAGTGATAATATGAGAGCGGAGCACGCAACTATGAGACCGCTCCCGCCTTTCAAGTTGTGCCAAGTGGCGAGGCCGCCTGCGGTGAGGTGACAATGGGATTCTTCGTCCAGATGGTGGGCCCTCTCAGGATCTTGTCCATGATCTACAATAATAATATCAAATGTTAATGAAAATTCATCTAAGGAAATCACCTCTGATCACGCCAAAGGATATTATGCTAGGCGTACAGTATAGTCAAGTGTGGTAAGGGAATAGGGTGAGGGGTGTGAGGTGGTGGTCGTGGTCGTGGTAATTGAAATCCGCCGGCGCGTAGTAGTAGTAGTAGTACTAGTAGTAGTAGCAGTAGTAGTAGTGTCATACAGGAAAGATGAGGATGACAAATTGGAGATGCGGGAGAGGGTGAGCTGGTTGTCACTGTCATTATTTTCTCGCCTCTCATGTCTGTGTGTGTGTATGTGTGTACAGGATGACGTGTTGTTAGACACATTTGTAGATGACAGTGAGGGCTTGCTTGTAGAAATTTATATATGATCTTCCTACGTGTGCCACATCCAAAAATCCCGACGATCATCACCACCAAGACGACCCGTTTCAATATATAGTACAATAATGTAATATCTAAATCGGAACGTGTGGCGGGTCAGTGGGAGGGGCGCTCACGGGGGAAGTTAAATGGATTCCGATTAGCAGTGACAGCAAACAATACCAGCATGTGGAGTTAAGGGGGGGGGGGTAGGCGGGCAGGCAAGTTTTTGGCGGGTCATGTCACACTTTTATACAGGCCGAGATGGAGTGTTTGAGGACACGCGGAGGGTCCTCTTGTTCTTCTTGGTCGCTGCATGTGATTGAGTGTCTGTGTGTGTATGTGTGATTGAGTGTGTGTGTGATTTAGCGCATGTGTGTGTGTGTGAGTTTACAAGTGTGTACAGTGACGAAAATTCCAATCTAGGGAAAGTCGCGGCAGGGCATAGAGAGAGAGAGAGAGAGAGTGAGCTTATCTTTGATTGTACGTGTAACACATGTGGATTAGTGTGTTTAGAGTCCTCCTCTTTCCAAGTTACTGTACAGGGTCTGCTCCTTGTACCGTACCACGGGGAGAGTCCGGCCTGCCTTGATAATTCTGTGCGAGTCACCCGGCTCCTTACTCTGAGTCAATGGCGGGGTTGGTGAGGCTCCGGATAAATGTAGTATAGTAGTAGGCAGTAAAGTGGCCAACATCCCGCACCGAATCTCTCATTCTCTCCTTACTACTACGACTACTCCTATCAAGGTTTTTCTTATACTTGTGTGTGTGTGTGTGTGTGCTCTATATGCGTATACAAGGACGACGTGGAATTATTAGCAAAATGTTTACGAAGGCCCCGTCGGTGCAGGCTGACTTGTGAGAGAGAGAGAGTTGGTAAGTATGTGTGTGTGTATGCATGTGTGTGTGTGTGTGTGTGTTGCGGCGAGGAATGAGAATTGCTACGAACTGGAGTTTCGGAAGTTGCTTTTACAATTTTCCATGGACACAGAGAGAGAGCAGAGTAGAGTGGGGGGACTCCATTTAAGAAGTGAGGGTAGGGAGCAAGAGAGAGAGAGAGAGAGAGAGACAGAGGTGAAAGGGGCAAAGGAATATAATAATGTCGAATGTGAGTTTGAGAATTTGTCCATATATCTCGACAGAAATTAACTCCTTGGGTAAAGAGTCGTTGTGGCCATTGAATAATGTTCATTTATGCCCACATAAATTTCCTCTTATTAGCAAATTGCAAATGCCTTTTCGCCCAGGATGTCCTCTGCTCTCTCTCTCTCTCTCTCTATGTTTCCCTCACTCTGTCTCACCCACGTCTTCATGTATGCTCACACACACATTGAATGTTCACTGTAGGGAGGAGTGGAGAGGCTATATATGCTGTGTGCTGCTGTGGTGCTTGTACCACTCGTACGACTGCTGTGCTGTGACTCTTGAGTCAACTGTGGTGGTGGTGTGTATTTATGCATACATATATGTATTTAAACACATACCTTTTGCCTTTTGAGTATGTCGTGGTATGGAGTGAAGGAGGTCTATGCAATTGTGCCGTGTGTACATACAGAGAACGGGGCTAATATCCCTTGTCCTCTCCCCTGTATTTGAATTTCCCTCTAAAGACTATGTCTCAAGTCTTTCTTGTTCCCTTTCTCGAGGAGATTTCGGTGAGTGGAGCGTGTGTGTCCGTGTGTGTGTGTTTGTGTGTATGTGCGTGTGTGGCATTTGGAAGGAGAGTTGGTTATTCTTCCATAAATATCCCAGTGCCTTCCCCTCCGCGCTTTATTGTAATGCATAAATATGTCCCAACTTTACCAATAAGTCCCATTACCAGCATTCTCAAGGACCGGGATCCACCATGAAAATACATGATTTACGCTCGTCTAACTAACTTCTGGCTAACGAACTGCACTACGACTGTATAGAGATGGACTTTTTGCCTTGCTGCTCCGAAGGACAGAAGGCTCCTCCGGCGCTGTCCCATGTGGAGGTATTCTAGGGGTGGGGCAACGTGTGCACTACTATTAGTATTCATAGTAGTAGTAAATGTGTGCGTGTGCATGTGCGAGATCTACTGGGGATGGCTTTAGAAAGATGAAGATGATGATGATGATGCAGGGTCTGGATCCCAAAGCCTGTTTGTTTTCTTCACATCTCTGCTTTTTGTCTCATTTTCACCCAGTAAGAGCCCAAGACTCAAGCTTCATCTCAGGCCTTTTTTTAACGTTGGAAATATCAGTATTAGTGGGATATGTTCGCCGTACAAGGTTCACACATTTTGTACTTTTTGGGATGATTCCCTGGACAAGAAAATAATTATAACTTTTTCAAAGAAATGATGGGGCGGATCCCAAGTCAATTTAACTTGTGAATAAGTAAGGAAACTGTCGTGAGAGGGAAAAACCATGTCTTATATATAGAGGGATGCATCTTTCATCTCAGCTTGGATTTACACGTTTAAATAATAAAGTTGTGGATCCGTTATGATTCTTCAATGTTACCGAGTGAGGATATGTTACCGAATGATGCCAAGGGCCAGGGTTAGTCGGTGTAATGTAACATCTCCGATTCCGTGAACGTCTTTGTGAATCACCGGTGTGTGTGTGTGTGTTTGTGTGTGTGGGTGCATGTGGCGCTGACAAATAAAGCATCATATGAACATGAAGAACTTATTGCATTTTGCGCCATTTATTTATGTGTGTGTGTGTGTGTGTGTGTTTGCCGTCTTCATCCGCCTTCTTGCCCCTCATACATTCCTCGGTATTATATATAAAGTGGGTATGCAGGATATGTGGATTGGATGGAGGGATTATTGCGTTGATAATGGCGTAATAGACGGGCTCAATTTCCCCCTCCCCTCCAGATAATGGGATATTGCTCGTGGTGGAAGGTTGTGTTTAAGGTGCAGGTAGGTGAATATATGGAATGTTGTGTGGTGGCCATATAAAATGCTGGGTGGAACAGGCTCGGCTGATGTTGACAAATATGCTACGCAGCCGTTGGAGCATGGAAGGTGTGTGTGTGTGTGCGCTTGTGTTTGAGTGTGTGAGTGTGTGCGTGTGCTTGTGTAAGAGGAGGCTTATTTCTTGCGTGGCGGTGGTGGGAATATTAGAGAAAGGATGAAAAAGACGATGCTATTTTTTACACTTAATGAAAAGCCATTAGATCGACGACCGCGCTCGCGGTTTCTTTCATATTATAGCCTTTCTCCCGTTCGGAATGAATATTTTTATATGTATATAATTTTTTTCCCCACAGCATTCATTCACATTCCCCCCCTTCTTTTTCTTCCTCTTCTTCTTCTTGTGGAGGAGAACAGAAGCATCAGCCCAAAACAGGGTGCTCTGCGAGGATTACGTAATCATCATCATCATCTTGAAATGTGAAATGAAAAATAATCATAAATTGACTGATATTGTTCACTTGAGCTTGCTCCTCTCCCGACAAACCCGCGACCCGCCCTTAAGAGTCACTTATATGGAGGAGCTCGACATGAAGTGAAAGGAGTGACGGGGTACAGCTGCTGCTGCTGCTGCTGTTTCCTCCCAGCCGGTATACTACTCAAACCAGGAGAGATTTGATCGATTAAAAAAGTGATATTTTCCTCATTTATTACTTTCTCCACCTCCTTTCTTTCCCTCTATCGGCACGTAGTGTGTCTAATCTATTAGAGCTATTGTGAGATTAAAAGGCGGAAGGATGAGGGATAAAGGGCATCTCCTGTGTGCATTGCTGGATCGAGGATTCCAGATGAGATTTTGACGACGTGGAAGTTGAAACCGTTTACTCACTTTTATATGCTAATTATCCGTCACGTCTGCAATGTTTTCTTGTCCTATATGCACCATATATATGTATGCATATATATATATATATATATATATATATAGTGTAAGTGGGTAGTGCGGCAAAACCCTTATATGAAATGATTTTGGGATCGTCTACATGTAGGGCTCATCAAAGCTCTGTGGAGTAGATACTTACGGGGGTCCACAACTATGATTGATTTGCCGAGAAAAGGACCCGACTTCACCTTGTATCTCCGCCGCAGTCTCTCTCCCCTCACTGATTCCAAAATTCATGTGAGGAGGAGCAAAACTCTTCTCATCGGCGGGTGGAGTAAGTTGAAATCTCATGCATATTCATAAAGGAGTGGGAAAAGAGGGGGGCTTCTCTTGATGAAAATCTTTTTGTAGTTTTAAATTCTTGAGGCAATCGCTCGTGAAATATCTTCACTTGTTTTCACCCTTTGAGCCCTGAGCCACTTCTGAATGCTCCTGGATCCTGGATGGCGGGTTAATGGCGGAAAATATTTGAATTTTTCCATGATTTTCTCGTCGGAATTATATATTTTCCCGTTGGGCAAATCCATGGGGGGAAGTGAAGCGGTGAAAATATTGGGGCCGCAGATTCGAGCACTCATCTTTTCTCCCGCGTAATTATTTGTTTGGTCTACTTTTTGCAGATTTTAAATCTCAAGCTAAGAATTATGATTTACGTTGAAGACACTTTGAGAATCCCGCGCGATGGAAGGACCAGTTTTATACTTTCCCACATTAAGACTTGTTTAAATTCAAGTGTATAGTATAGAGCCCCTAGAGGGTTCCATAGCCTTGCCTTAAATTGCTCCTCCGATTTTGAGGATTACGTTCACGTCAAAGTCAAACTACTGCCACTTTCCCACCATCTGGCGGAGTTTTAATTCTACGCGGGAAATGAATTATTTTGAACTGGCTCGTAAATATGAGGTTATGCAGTACTTTGTCAGTGTCTGCTGCCGCAGGAAAAATAATCTGGCCAGGCGGGAAGGACTACGGGTAACTCCCGTTTCGCATGAACAAGTTGATATTTTAGGATTAATTAGGGTTAACAGGATATTTTCGAACTTGTTAAACGGCAACATTAAGTGTTAGAATTGTAGCTAGGTGGATCTGTGGCCATTTATTTGAATGTTTCAGCCGGAGGATTGCGGAACTTGTGGAAGGTAATGTGTGTAAGGTTGGTGGGAATTCACAGTGGTTTCTTACCCAGACTTATATAATGATGAAATACATCTTGGTTGTTTCTTGATAAAGGAATCCTTTTGGGACTGGATCTATGGCGCATCAAGTTTGAGTCTCATGCAGCTAACAATATATAGGAATCTTTCCAGCTCTAATCCACAGTGTTAAGGGATTCGCTTCTAATTTGGATGCTGCGGGGTTTGCAGTGTGTAGTACCGCTAGAGAAAGACGAGGACATTGTATACCTGTGGATATCTGTTGTAAGTTGTAAGAAATCTTCAATTGATTTGTATTATTTTCGAAGAGGAGGCCAAAGTTGAAGGTTGTCAATAATTTCACAAGGTGATCCTTCTCAAGTTTCTGCAGGGTCGAGATCAACCACGGGTTGACGCTGGGAACGATGAAAATGCCGATGGGAACAATTTATACGGGTTTGCGAAGCTGGGGAAGTCTGGGTGCCGTGGCGACATCGAGACTGTCGCAAAATCATTTGTAAGTGATTTCACCTGACAGCTGGTTCTATAGTCAGACTTGAGAGCTCATACGGTTTTGAACTAACATGAGATATTTATGTGTTGGCTTTTTAAGTTCTACAACGGGTAGAGTTGGAACTCCGAAGATTTACACCAAGACCGGTGATGGTGGAACTTCCGCTTTGTTTACAGGCGAACGAAGAATCAAGAATGATGTGGTTTTCGACGCCTTGGGGACAACAGATGAACTTTCTTCTCTCATTGCAGTTGCCCGGGAATATGCCCTCGATGCTAATCACAACTATGCGGAACGTCTTCGAAGAGTGCAGTGCATACTTCAGGTAAGTGCTCATCGGCTATCCGTCATTTTCAGTCCATTTTCCAGGTACGATTTGAAGCCTTGGATAGGAAGGGCCGTAACTGTGTGGTATTGGAGCGTAAACTCGGAAGGAATGTTTATGTTTTATATATTGTGGCCATGTCCAGTCCAATTTTTGTACCCGATCATGTCAGTCCGGGCGTGTGCTAATACAAATTAAAATCTTGGATCGCTACGTTTCTCATTTCATTTTTACCTGATTTTTACTATGGACATTTATGAATAAAATTTATATTTTACGCGGCGGTAATTGAGAGGTCCAGAATATCCATATTATATTGTTTAAAGGATATCCCCACTAATGTATTCCGTCATTTGATCTGTTTAGGATGTAGCGTCAACCATCGCCACTCCTGCTTCGTCAGCCAGAGAAGCCCACGTTCAGCGAGTTTTTTTTTCTGACCGTCACGCCGCTGAACTGGAGGAATGGATTGACGAATATTCGAAGGAACTACCGCCGCTCGAGAATTTTATTCTGCCGGTGAGTGTGACGAAACTTCTTATTCCTGTGTTCCTCCGGAAACTTGTAATTCAGTTTCTACTGGCGCTAGATTTTCAATCATTTGATTTGGTGTCATGGCAATGGGATTTGTCGATATTACCCACCCGATTCCATTCTTTAAGCCCGTTGCATGTCATGTAAATGGTCCACATTGATTGAATCTTTAATTTTCAAAACTCCTCTTTGTTACAGGGCGGTGGGAAAGCCAGTGCTGCCTTACACGTTGCAAGAACTGTATGCCGAAGAGCGGAAAGGTGTGTCACACCATTGGTTCGAAGTGGTGAAACTGATAAGCAAGCTCTCATTTACCTGAATAGGTATTTATTTGTAAAATACAAAATTATTGGATTATTTTGATCAATTTGTAATCATTTTAACGATGGCTGAAAATGCCTGCCTCATACTGTAGATTGTCAGACTTCCTTTTCACGGCTGCACGCTATGCTGCCAAAGTGGACCTTCGGGAGGAGACAATTTACATTCGCCCCGAACCAGCGCCTGAATCCGGATCTTCGAAGAAGTAAACCAAAGTGTCCTAGTCCTAAAAATTTCCATGCCCCAACGGAGTTTGAAACATGATCGGTCAAAAGTGCGTGGCAACGTTTCTCATATCTTCAGCTGTAGATTTGAAGCCGACCGCCCCTCAGATCATAATTTTCATGATTGTCCTCACATGAGAGAACACTTTATTAGTTACATTTATTACTAAACAATCAATTACTCTTGGTTCTATAAAGCAACGCAAAAATGTATTTTCAATCATCGTTTTAGCCAGTAATGTAATTTAGATTAAGTTTGAACATCCCATTTGTGTTGATTAAACTCATCTATGTTCAAATAACCATTATCCCGGATTGAACATGCCCGTAGTAGGCGCGTAGCTACTGCAAATTATGGTTGTACAGTTGGTCCACATACTCTTCAGTGTGTGACGACGGAATGTGTTCGTCCCCGTAGTCATCATTGAGTGTAGATGCAATGTCTCCTCTCTCAAGATTCCTCTCCAACGGTCTGACTTGAGGCCGGGCTGCACTGACGTCACTCGTCTCTGCGACCCTCACCGGATCACTGACATCAGCTTGTTGAATAATTCCCACAGGAGGGCCTGTCACTTTCTGATCCGCCACGGGGATAGTCGTCGCTTCGGTTGTCCATGGATTCACGAATTTACCCAAGGAATTGAGGAGGTTCGACAGTTGGGACTCAACTGTTGCCAGGCGCCGCTCTATGGATCTTACAACGAAGAATTGAAAGTCCCTCATTGTACTTCACCGCTTTGCGAACTCATGAATACTTTAATAATAACAATAATAATAGCAAGTTGTGAGGAAAATTGTGAAATTCGTCACAGTAACACACCTCAGATCCTGAGCGAGGTTCAGCACACTCACCAAATCCTCATCGTCATCATCATCTCCAATGGAGTTGGTAACTTGCCGCAGGCCCGATCCATACGTGCCGTCCTCACTGCCTTCAACAAGCCGGGGGAAAACTTGGATTTGGCTCAAGCGCGTCTCCAAATGCCCCAAACGATTCTGCATGGATTCAATGGTGGAGCAGTTAAAACACTCTAAATTGTAAAAAAAAGCTCCCATTATTTTCCATACTCAATGCAACTCCTCACTGTATTCAGAAGACAGTTACGAACGACCTTCATGTTGCCCCATGTGTTGCCAATAGTGCCAACGGGATAAGCTGTTACATTGCGGGATAAGTTGAGGCGGGCTAAGTGAAGCAGTGTAACATATTATTACCGGTTTGACAGTTGTGTCCACGGAGTCCGGGGCAACACTTGTAAATCGTCTCGGTAACCCTCTTATACGTCGTGACGAATTTGGGCCGAGTGAGCGTCTTCTTGGTGCACATAAAAGTGCCATTTAAATTTCTCCAGCAAATATTTGGTCCCAAGTAGGACTCTGTTCCATTTGGGACGCGGCAGGGGATTAACTTTTCACTCTTGTACGGGCACCAGGCTCTGCATTCGGAGTCATCATGAAAACAACAACAACAACAGATTGTCGTCAGTACCTGTTTCATCTTTGGGCTCAAATTAAGACTGTCGTCCACAAACTTATATATATTATGAGCGTCGTCGTCGTCATCGTTTCAATTATAACATGATGAGCAACATGTTGTAATTGAATTGTACAACACAAGCAATCTCCCAGGCCAGAGGCCTCCCTTTACGCCTCCATTGTTTTCCTATTGTCGTGTAAGAATTTCTAAGTTTCACTATGCAATTACACGAAATTATGAAAAACTTACCCCCCGAAAAATGCTGCAGTGTAATAATTTTGCCAGCATGTGAGCTGGAGTAAAAGTGTGCTGAGAACTGCGAACAAGTTCAGTCGCGTCCCCATCAACATCATGACCCACCCTCCACTGCTGCCTCACTCACCAGAACAACACCACAATTAAGACGGGAGAGTCGGGGGAAAGCTACCATTATCCACTCTTTTCGTAAATAACGAGCACTATAAAACCCTTGGCTGACACTACAAAATTATTTAGTCAGTAAATCTGTCCGGTGTGTGTTCTCTCCTGGGGAAGAAACCCCTTGCTACGTAATTGTTATTTCCACCTGACCGTCGTCACGATGTGTACGAGTCACAGAATGAGAAGTCTGAGCAGACTCTTTGATCAGTTGAGAGAATATCCGATTGACTGTTGTTGTGACTGTGCCGTTGGGCTTTAAGGAGCGTAGAAGGGTGGAACTGGAAAGGTTAACTCATGTTACCGCACCGCCAGCAACCACTCCATTTGAAGAAGGCATAATGTTTTTGTAGTTGTTGGAGCCGATGTTGGTACATCGTCTTGATTTTGTCACCCTGGATGCCCCGTGAGAGGCATGCATATACACTTACACTATACCTCATCCTTTTCCCATGACTCCCATGTAGTGGTAGTTACCATGCTGTAAATCGAGCAATGAAGGAGTTGTGGATGTTCCCACTGGATACTCAAGCAGTATGCGTCGGGGGAATGCCAGTCCGGCCCAGGCGGACTTGGAGAATGTGAACGGACCTCACTGCGTGAGAGACTGTAGGGGAGCTGGTTCTGGTCGGTCGCAATAGTTACAACGGGAAGATTAGATTTTTTTATAGTGAGTCTGAGGCAAGGGGTGAATATAAACGAGAGACAGATGATGAAGGAATCAGCCATCATGTCATCGGATAAAGATTCATGTGTGGAGAAGGGGAAGGAGTACTTTGAATATTATAACACTACAACACTTGAGCATAAAAGTATAGATGATGAAGATCTTTCCCTTCAGTCTGTCAGCGTCTTAAGGTGCACCAGCTGAGGATGAAGAGCCCTTGAAAGTTACACATATGAGCGTACCCTGTGCAACGTTGGGGCTCTTCACTCACAGATGGTCACCTCTCAACTGGAACGGATTTTGAGGAACTGGTGATCCAAAATCAACTTGGAAATGAGACTGGGAAGAATGGTCCACTGATTTCATTTACGTACTCGTAATCGTTTTGTCAATTATGTTTTAATCTCAAATTCATTTCAAATTTTAAATTGTAATTTATTTTATTTTGCAACCACTTAGTATTTTTGCAGCTTTGATTTCACACCTGGCTGCTTGGTAAAATTAATTTCCCAGGGTGTGATTGACCCAAATTCAGTTTATAATTTTTTCAGAATTCAGTGTTTGTATTTTTTTTGTATTTTGTTCAGATTTTACTGCATTTTTTTCACTTTTGTCACTTCCTCTGCATTAAACGTATTTAGGACACACATAATTCATATATGGCGGCTCATCAAAGATAATTTTGATCTGAAATATCTATCAGAATTCAAAGCCAGCCGCCAATACAATGTTAACCATTGTTATTTTCGTAGTTAAGACTACCAATATGGTCATGGAAGTTCAGTTATTATCAATCTTCAATTCTTTTATTATTTGTATTAAAACTGTACAGCAGAAGTTGGTTGCGGCTGAAAATTTTCATTGCAGCCTGCAATGCAGAGTGCACTTTAATAGCGTAAGTACTTTAGCCAGTTGTTAGTTCATAATTGTCTAAACAGGCTGGTTACCCTACTGTCTATGGCGGATCGACCCAAGATTTGTAGGACATGATACCCTACCCTAGCATGCCTTAACCCTAAAGCCGTTCGCCCAACTTCGGCCTAGTTTCCGAATTATTCATGTTTAAAGTTTCATCGAGATTGGTTTTGGGGAAAATTAACATGGAATTTCCCATAAGAGAAGTTTTGCTCCCATGTAATGTTTTTGCTCCCAATTTATGTCATCCCATGAGGGAATTTCCACTTATCGAGCGCTACAGTCCTATACACCATTCAAATTTTCGACGACGGGAATGTGAACCAGCAGATGGCTTCAACAGAAGCCACTGTCCTCGACGCAACCCAAGGAAATTTGAGTGGGATTTGATACCATTCAGTTTTATAATTACTGCTGTTGTTTTGTTTTAATTTTTAAAGAGATCCCCATCCATAAATATTCATTCAGTTGATTTTAAAGAAAAGTGGGTACTGTTTTAAATTCCATTCTAAAAACGAAGGAAAAGATCAAATGGCTTCGCCGTAAGAAGCGAATGTCAGTTACTTGCAATATGATTCGAGGTGTTTTTACTTTCAGGTGTGCGAAAAACTCCCTCCGTTATCTTGATAAGGAAATTCTAGTCCCGTATTCTTTTACATAAGGCAGACTTTAGCGTTAGCATATGCTATATGAATAATGATGTTCCATGGCGGTTCATTCCTCCGCCCCCGGAGGCTCAATCGTCCGCCCCAGGAGGTTCAACGGTCCGACCCACGCATTTTTGGCCTGGTCGAGTGGTCCGTCGGTTCAGTTGTGCGGATACCACTCGACTCATTATTCTTTTCAGCTATTTTGCTCAATTCATTCCTATTTCAGCAATTACAACTGCATGGAAATGAAATTTTTATGGATGGGGATCTCTTTAAAAATGAAATGAAAACAACAGCAGTTATTATAAAACAGAATGGTATCAAAACCCTTGGAAGCAAATATTTTCTTATAGGTAATCCCATGTTAATTTTCCAAAAAAACCAATGTCGAAAAAATTTTGCGGTTTCATGAGAGTGGGTTAAATTGTAGGGTCGTCAAATGATAATTGGATCATGTTATTTAAAAAATTGAAAATGATAATTTCATTTTCTGACTTTTGTTGTTCCTCCACTCACTTCAGGAAAAAGGTAAACTTTTCCAGCAACTAAGTGGTACACTCTCTAAGCTTCCTTTGAATGAAATTATTCAATTATCATTTCAAAAAAATAATGATGCTGTCAACATATGGAAGCTTAGTGCACCACTTAGTGGCTGGAAAAGTTTACCTTTTCCTGAAGTGTGTAGAGGGAGACAACAGAAGTCAGAAAATGAAATGATTATTTTCTTTTTTTGAATAAAATGATCCAACTATCATTTGAAGACCCTCATATTTGACCCACTCTCATGAAACCGCGAATTTTT
>WJFA01001256.1:0-22916 GCA_009870155.1 Pseudobourletiella spinata | reverse complement strand
AACTGACTGTATAAAAGGGGATGATTTTTGTGAATAAATTACCACTCGTAAAGCACTCTTTCAAGCTACTACACTTCAGAAACTCTAGCCCAACCTTCATTTTCACCAACATACCAAAGGGAGAAGGCGGGAAAATATCCTTGCGAGCATGAAATCTTTATGGGAGATTCCACCTTAAATTTTTGTTAAATTAAAAGTTCGTTTTCCCGAAATTTTGAACTTTATTTTTACTTTTTTTATTTTTATTTTTTTTGCAACAATAGTTTTATAAATTAAAATTTTCAAGGCGCACATGCTCTTGATCGTTCTCATGCAAAAAGTACAAAAAAATGAAAACTCAGAATTCTGTTTAACTAAATATTCAAAAGAAAGAAAGTTCTGAACTAGATTAATCATATTTCGTATGCAATCGCGGAACCATCTAATATCTTAATATATAAATCAAACACGGTGCCATTGCGAATGGCTTCAGGAAGATTTGTTTGCCATTTTCGTTGCATTTTCCATCCTAAATACCCAGCTAAGTATACCAACGATTCCTCATCAGTTTTGTCCAGTTCAAATCATCGTGAATCCAGCTGCAATACTAAGCAAAAAATTTATTTAACATTACATAACAACGGTAAAACGTGGTTTCCATGTAATTAGTTCCGTGAACATACTGCACTGTCCAAAGCATCTAAAGCTTCATTAACTTCTTGATCGTAATTCGGTGCATTTTGAATCTGAATTCGATTATCTTGTAAAATACTGGAACACAAGGAATCCACTGAATTTTCGGAATCATCTACATTGCAGCCTGTTGGTGCCTTCAATGTGGATCCCAAAATAACTAGCTTCATTCTACACCGGAAATTGATGGCAGTAGGATGGGTTTTCTCCCCCGAATGCTCTTGTGCGGGAGAAAAAGTTTTCGAAGCAGTCCTGATTTGTGCGACATGTTAGCACATAGGATATGCCATGCAGTCTCTGTAACTCAATAAACATCAAGTTTAGAGAGTTGATCGACATAACAAATGCTTGCTGGCATGGTAAAAGAATACTTCTCGTTTTCCTCTTGTAGTTTTGAACCGAACGTCTAGTATCAATTCCTTAAGCAAATCCAAAGCTTCTAGCTGTTCATTCAGTGCAAACCCGAATCCCGACTTGAGCCCGTTTATCAAATTTACTGGAAATCTGGAGTCGAGAACGTCGAACCCGTTATTCGGTATTTCGAAAAAGTTACCAATCGCTGGTGTATTCGGGAATGCTTTCCATACCAGAGCCGCCATTCGATGGGGAAAAAACTGTGCCGCAGGTCTCACTCTCATTCTTTCGGCTCCCTTCACACTAAGTGATTCGTAAATCAGGCTAGAGCACAGGCTCAGTTCCTTCCCGTTTCCATGGATAATACTTACTAGTGTCTTTTTGGATTAGGGTTAGATTCGGAAGAACTACACCGTTGTCCAGCACATGGTTTCTCAAATTCTTCAGACAATGCAGAATTTCGGCGAAAACATAAACATTCCTTTCCAGGTCTGCAGGATTTGAAAAGAAAACTTTTTCATGAGTCACTTGTAGCGCTTTAAACAGAGCTGTTTTCCCCAGCGAAATCACACAATGGCGCAAATCTTGAACCGTGTTTCCTCCAGTTGACTGATAACTGTGAACAAAACTTCCCTGCTGACGTCAGTATTAAACTGATAGTACACTGGCTGCTTCCAACTTGATAGAAGTCCCCTTAACATCATGACTTGGACTTTGGAGTGTGAAACCAAGTCTCCGCCTTGTGGGTCGATTTCGTACTGAGAATTTAACGACATCTCATCAAACGAGAGGACTGCTACCGGAAAAACAGATCAATATTTTCAATTTGTAGTCGTAGGGCGGAGAGAACTTCAGTGAGTATTCCTGGCTGGCACTGAAATTTTGAGTCCATTTACGCAGCGTCCGAACAGCTGGCATTGGCAAACCAGTGGAATTTTGCATTTTCTTGTAAGCCTTAAGGCCTGCACTACGAATGCTCAAGGCTTTTACGATGTCTGATGTTGCCCATTTCACACGCTTCTGACAGGAAACGATTCTTTTTTGTGCAGGACTGAATATCCCTCTGGAGCCTTGCGAAACCGTTTTGCGCTTCTGAACTTTACTGGTTTGTCGTATTTTGACCTTCAGAGAATGTATGACTGAATAATGTAAGTTTCCATGCGTTGTTGACGGACAACACTCTCAAGGCTAGCTACTTGTTTCGAAGATTCTCCGGGTTTCAAAGCCGATAAGGTACAACTCTTGCCTACTGTCTACACGAAAGTTAATTATGCTTATAGCAATTCGGAAAATCAAATGCATAAAATGTTCAATAAATTCGATTTCCAGCTTACAAACAATGATGGTAGGAACCATCTCGTCCTCCTGAAACGCTGGGAAAATCGTATTGTTCTCTTGGTTTTCATCGTCATCGGCTGTAAACGGATTAAGAGCTGGTGAAAAATGCAAACAAATTGTAATAAATTTGAGTGCAGTTGGACTAAATCAAGTATGTTACTAAGAAAATTAATTCCTGCGTACTTCATAACCTCCTCATTTTCAAATTCCTCTAGGATAGAAATCACTGCGCGCTGATGTTCCACTTCTGAGCTCTCTGAAAACGCGATCAGTCCACTTGAGAAGGTTTGCGAAACTCGAAAACACTGGGTATAGCCTTTGGTTTGAGAATTTTTCGTGGCTCTAGTCCGAGCAATTCATTCTGCAGGTCCCTCTCATAGTCTTCAGAGCAAAAATGGTCACTACACACGGTGGCAGATTGATAGTTTACTCTATCATTACGATGGCATTTGGCTATCTAAGTCTTGGCTAGTGTAGCATCCCTTGGGAACTTATGGAACACGAGGTCTTTTTTTCGTGAGTATTTTTCAGGTTTGGAATTTTTGCATTCCGCTACAGCACATTTGTAACCCATGGCTAGACAATCCAGAAATTTTCAGTATTCAGCACTTAATATAATCACCATTAATTCAAACACCGAGATGAATTCCATACATTACATGACTAGAATCGCGACGGCGAGACATTCCCGCTTCTCATGCAACTTTGGTGACGTCATGTTTTGCCTCTTCCGCACTCGCTCCATCCCATTGAGTGAAATGCATGGGATATGGCCTTACCTTCTATTCCATGTACTTTATGTCACAACTGGTACATTGGCAGCCGAACCAGTTTCACAACTAGAAAAGCTTCGATTCCCTGCGATAGCCTAACATCTTAATACCACCCTGGCTTCGTGTGTGCATCAAATCAGACTTTTAAGTACGGGAGTGGTCCTGAGGTATTTCAAACATGGATATCCCTGCAAGGAAATATTTGAACCCTCTCCATAAGATATGGGAAAAACTTCGGTGGACGGGAAGGAGAGGTTCGATTGAGGGTCGCTGCTATCTCCGATGAGCAGAGACCAATGTTGAGGCTGCTGGACCTTACTCCCTTTCCTACATCCTACAAGGAGATGCCTGTGATCTATTAGGAAGTTGGATGTGGAGAAATGGCAGTGTAACCTCTCAGTCGGGCCATTCCAAGTTTCGTTAATGAAGGTGTGTTTGAACAAGCTTGCAGTGATACTTTCCAGGACATCAGGCAACTCCGTCATAAGCTGTTGCTCCTGACTCCCGCCTAAAGCCATTGATAAGGAAAGTGATAGAAAATATTTGAAGTTTATAATCAAAAACTCGATTATTATCACTGAATCAGGAAATTTTCCAGAAAATTATGGTTGATCCCGAGACCAACGCAACGGGGAGAGTATTATTTCTCTTCCCTCCCAAGGGATCCGTCGCTGATAACGCCCGTCAGGGTTTACTTTACTGACAATCACCTTGTTCTGTATTTGTCTCCAACCGTATGTTTGAAGCGGTCAAAAATGTGTAAATGTCCAGACAGGCTCATATTTAAATGATGGTCCAGGTCTGAAATAATACAACAACGGCGTAGGACAATTATAATGTTTGCGAGGCTAAAATAGTCTAATTATCAAAGAAGTTTGTTTGTTGTTCTTTCTATGTAACGGCATGTGTTTATTCAAATTTTATTCGATGGAAACGTAGCTGGCGCAGCTGATGGTGAATCTGAAATGATTTTAATATATTACAAATACAGGGATGATCTCACTAGTATTTTCACGGATGGCTTTGCAATGCGCTTGGCCGTATGTTAAAACAATATCACCAAAATATTTTCAATTACGTGGCTGTAGTTGATCATACAAAACTCATCTAGCATCTTTCGGCAGGGATCTCCACGTAAACATTTCCCCGAGGTACTCCCCAATAAGTATCACTGAACCGGAAGCTCTGCTCGGTATGTCCATTCTCTCGAGAGGTACGAGACGAATTGATTCCCGGGAGGTGGGGCCAAACTTATATGGGGATCCTAATCGCCTGAGGGGTAAGCAAAGAAGGAATAAATTCGAAAAAGTGCAACGAATCGTACACTTGATGATTTGAACGTGAGCAACGACATACACAAAGTACAAGCAGCTCCCTAAATGCAAATTTAAGTAGCCACCTTTATGGCAAAATCAGTGACGTATCACGTCATGGTACTCAATGGACTTTGAACATGTAGATCAACATATTGATCTTTGATACTACATAACTTGTATTGCTACGTGAACTTTGATTGTGTCAAATCATATTTAAAGTCAACCATCCCCTTAATTTTTGCATGACGTTAAAAATTCGATCCAAATCCATCGGCTCCCGTCATGATTGGTGCATGCCATTGCGGTACGTGTGAAAATAGCGGTCATCAGAGGACGCTGCATGGTCTCACCGGGGTAGTCGAATTTGAATAGCGTCGTGCTCTCAAATCGTAACTAGATACTGGATCTAACTACTGGAGACACCCCGTTTAAAGCTTCTAATACATGGTGAAAATGTTATTCCCTGACCCCGGTTGACCTTAACAGTAGGTTTTAATTTCAACTATCAAAAGCCTCGCTACAGCTCTCAGACGAGTCCTCACCCCATCCTTTTCCTTTACTCCTAGTTTGATACCCAGGAAATTATTGGAGAAAACCTGAAAGTCCTGAAATCCCAACGAGCCAAGTCCTTGGAAGCGACGAGACGGATTGATTTTTGGGTAGGCGTTCCCCCTCAGATCTCCATAGATTTTATTGATTTATAAATTATTAATGTTATTAATTAATGTCCGAATCCATCGATTTTTAGTGAGACATACTTTGGGGAGTCGATCCAGTCTTCAACTTTATCTACATTATCTTGCGCGTTATCTTCGTATTGGAGTGCCATCGAAAATCTTTAGCGATGGGAACGCTCACCTCATTGTCTACTTGTAAGTTCTAACATTAAACTAGCATTAGCAGCCATGCGAAGGCAATGCTATATTGCACGGGATAACAAAGGCTGTAATTAGAATGTAAGTAATGTGTAGCCAGAAACCTCCATTCATGCAAATACTCAAACTTGTGTCGCCAGGAATATGTTCTATTTGTTCTAGACTTCAAACACTCTTAGGGACGTTCATGACACGATTATTATCAAATGTGGAGGGGTTGATGGGCACTGCCGTGTGCGCATCAACGTACTGTACTATTCTCACTTTTTAGCTTACGTACATTGCCATTCTACTCTTTTGAGTTCTGAGTGACTTAGATATTCTCGTACAGTGGTGATATTGAAATTTTTGGTCCACAGAAAAGTAAGGAACAAGTACATTTTCGATAGTCGTAGAGAAGGCTGTATGGCTCTCTATTGACATTTATCGGTCTCAATAAGTTTGGCTTATCCTTCCGCTGAGAACAAGAATTTTTTCTATTTTTTTCTGTTCTAATTTCTCTAACAGCTAATATCAATTAAAGGATGCATTGAGAACTAATTGTAGATATTTCTTGATATTGTTATTAATTTAGGGATAATAACAAACTTAACATCGTAACATATCGGCACACGCTCTTCCGGGCTAGCTCGGTCGGGTTACGGCCTTGGTCTTCGATTTTTCTAGTGGATCCCGCCACCGAAGTCGATCTTGAAATCCCAAGTACCATTGCAGACGGTCTCGGTCCCGGCCTCAACTTTTGGTAGCGATTTTACTCTCTCTTTTAAACACGCTTTCTTTAAACGTAACCAAAAATTTACTCAGTCCAATACTTTGCAATACGAATCACATGGCGAACCAACGTTTCCCGTAGACAGGGGGGCTACTTACTAATCTAGCGAATTTTGTGTGACAAATTCATAAACTCCGTTGCCTACAATAACTTGAGAGACCTCCCCCACCTATCGAGTGATTGCGAGTCAGAAGTCCAAATTATCAGAAGAATTTATTCGTAATTGTTCTTTTTTCAGTGGGATACAAAAAATGAAATAGTATATTTACGTTGTCTGCTTTATGAACAAATGTACCCACGGATTTATTAATCAATGACCAAAGCGCCCCCTTTGGTACCTTATTGATTTCCCCCGTTCGTACTAACTTCAAAATCTCATGCTAAATACCGTTAGAAAATCCCAGTTTTTCATATGCGTTTCATATCATTTCGTTTCAGCACATTTGCATGCACATTTCGAATGTTGCACGATGGCACGCATTGGGTACAGCAGATGGGTAGTTTGTTTTTGCGATTTTTACAAAACTCAATCGCAAATCGAAAAGCTAGAAATACATGTTTTGTAGACCATTTAATTCTCTATCCAGCAAAAAAAATACGCTAAAAACTGTTTGAGGAAGAATTCCGCAAGAATATGATTTTGCTGTTTCCTTACTGGTAGGGAACACAGCCTTGCCGGTGTGTCGCCACCACGAGGACCGTAACCGGCGTCGGATCAACCCGCCGTCCGAACAATAATTATTATGATAGTTTACTGGAGAATCCTCAGATGCATGCAAGCCCTACGTTGCATTCCACCGTACTGGGATGCGAAGCGGAGAGTAGTGAATCGGAGGGCGAGGCTAAATAGGACGTACGCAATCTTTCAGCTAATTTGCGTCACACTGTATCAGATATTCCTTACGTGGCAGGCGTGGAGGGTCTGGCCGGATGCCCAGTTGAATCTCGTCTCCAAACTTCTCTTCGTATACCTGGTCATCGGCATGGGGACCTGCGTCTTGACCATCATCCACCTCCACAGGGATCGCAGCATCTACGGTGTCCTCGTGGACAACTTAATCCAGATAGAGTATGAAGGTATGCGGATGCAGTAGCAGTAGCAAAATTCTCTTGTGAAAACTACATGAACAAAGCATGTGTGATACGCATTGAACTTGATGCGCAAAAGCCTGGCAGAGGGGCTCAGCATTTTGTTTGGAATTAATCTGTAGCTAACACGGATGGAAGTAACTCCTCCAGTAGTGCAGTGGGCGCCGGGAATACCAGCGACCGCGGAGCGAAGACGCTCATGATTCTCATGCACTTCCTCTTCACATTCATGCCGCTCACAAACGTGGGAAGGCTGCTGCTCGCGCCCGAGGATCCTCGCTTCCTCACGGCAATCCTCTATTCCCGCCCATCCGAGTTGAGCCTCCCAGTGCGAGCACTCTTCGGCTTATTCCATGGTTACATCTTGATCGTCAACTGCTACAGCTTCTGCTTCACCTGCTGCACCATCACGTTCATCGTGTCAGGTGTGACGCGGATGCTGAGGAGCACTGGGTAAGTGTCTGCTTTAGAGTGTAACGGGAGGCGGCATACAATTTATTCCTCCATTATTTTGGAACCTACCAAAAGGTTGACAAGTGGATCCGGAGCGACCAAGTGGAAACTGGAGGAGAGCATACGAGTGAACAAATACCTCGCCATCCTCATGTGCCACGTGAACGCTCAGTTCGGCTCGTGGAATGTCCTCCTGGAAGTGTGCACGGTGAGCGGAGTGGTGGTCAATGCCACCGCCGCCGTAGTTGCAGGCTCCACCAGGGCAGCGGTTCTGGCCCTGTCCGGCTGCATGTACTTATGCTGGGTCTTCAACTACTTTGGAACCACGTTTGAGGTGTCTACGAGGGTAAGGGAGAGCTGGATGTTGGGTGGGACCACCACTGTTACTACTACCGTCAAAACGGGCCCACCATTCTCCTCACGCCTCTGGCTGCAAAAGTACGTCATGGCCTGCCGACCGATTCGAGTGAACATTGGCGGGTTCTTCTATGCCGACAAGTCTTTTTCCCTCACCGTCCTCTCCATCATGCTCACCAATACGGCCAATGCCGTGGTGACGGTCTCAAGTACGCGCACTTAGGCTTAGGACTCAACCTTGCAATCACCGTAGCTGGCTCATTGCACCTGGGGTTTGGCCGGTAGCATCTCTGCTGCACCCACCTTGTCCTCCGAATGCATGCCTATTTTATGTAATTAATATTAGCATGGTTTTCGAGGTAGCAACGGAAGAAAATACAGAGCGTTCCCTCGTTTAAAAAATAAGCGGTCGGTTTGAGGTAGTCCCACAGTCTTATTGGGATGAGTTTAAGGGCAGAGGAATCTCATAATATTTCGCTGCCTAGTCCTACAAAGGCAGCGGAGCTCCCGTACATTGTTTTGAAGGCGCTGTGAATAAATTTAGGGCCGGCGCAGGTGGAGTGGGCGAGAACGTGGGGCTTCCCACGTTATCGGGCATAGGAGTTGAACCCGTGAAGACGTGTTTCCAATAGTTTGTCATCCGTTCAATAAAATCTTTATATTTCTGTCATCATTTTCTTCATGAATAATACTAATTGTTTGCGTGGCCCAGATTTCTATTTATTTGCGACTGTGCTGTTCCAAAAAAAAATAATCTCCATATTTTACATTTACGTAAAGGCTATCTTATCGGCAGAATTCAACTTGCCCGTCGTAATTCGTCAGCCAAGCGAACACCACCACTTGCACGCATGCTTAAACTCTGCTGGCGCATGTCTGTAGTCTTCTGTAGTCTGCACATTTACGCAAGTATAACTTCAAAATAACTCTTATTTTTGTCACCGCCACGTGCGCCACAGTACGGCTGCAAACTGGGCTCGTAATCCAACCGTTGTGGTCGTAGTAGCAGCAGCAGCACTCTACGTTGTCAAACCCCTTCATTGAGGCTCCACGGTTAGTCCCAGCCGCTCCATTTCCAGTTCTCTCAGTCGAAACTTCAAGACTTTACCCAAGGGTGTCCTTGGGAAATTGGAAGTGAAATGAATGAACTGCGGGATTTTGAAGTGGGAAATCTAAAAAGGAATGAGCAAATGTAAATCTGCGGGCTGTTGTCTGTTGACAAATGCTGCAATGGATGAGTTCGGGGCAAAGTTGACATATTTCCCTACCTTTCCTCGGCAAGCCTCGCGCACATCCTCAGGAGTCATGCTAATTCCGTCCTGCAGGGAAATCCAAGTAGCAACAACTTCACCCAGTCGAATATCCGGCACCCCGAACACATGTGCCTCGACGACTCCGGGAAGGCTACCCGTGAGGAACTCCTCAATCTCGCGGGGATACACGTTTTCCCCTCCGCGAATGATAATGTCTTTGCTCCTACTGACGAATCTCACATGGCCTGAAGGCTCCATGGCACAGACGTCACTGGAATAAACGAAGAACAGAATATCACAACCAATGCAATGCCCCCACAACTTACATGGCCATCAGTTAATCATTCACGCCCTGTGAGTCTCCTCGTTACCCAGTATGGAGCCAGCGGGCCTCGTCCAGGATCTCCAGTGTCTTTTCCGGCTCACCCCAGTAGCCTCTCATGGTTACAAATCCGCGGACGCACAACTCTCCCGGAGTTCCCACGGGAACGACCCTTCCATCCCTGTCTACCATTTTAACCTCGGTGTGCTCCTGAGGGTAGCCCACTGTTAGGGCTTGGACCTCTTCCGAGTCGAAGGGAAACGTTTGGAGGCACACTCCACTGCATTCCGTCATGCCGTACAAGACCTGTGCACACATTCCTGTAAATACTGACGCATAAACACAAAGCCAATGATAACCGTGAGACGTGGACACTTACGCAAATTTCCTCCACGTCGTACTCCCGCTTCATTCGTCGGATCAGTTGCTCTGGACAAGTGGAGCCGGTGATGGCAGCCGTGCGCAGGTGGCTCAAGTCCACGCCCTTCAAACTCTGAACACTGTTGAGCATGTCAAGATGCATGGTGGGTGTGCCGTTGAGGATGGTGCATCTAAACGGAGTGCTGGGTTATTTCGTAGGAAAACGACATGGTCTATGCATTATGGCTTATGAAAATCCGTGACCATTTTGCACAAACCATGTCGTTTTCCTATGAAATAACCCAGCAGAGGGCGTAACATGTGGACTCTCCCTGTTGCAGTTGGAGGAAGCTTAGGATGGAATTACCTTTCCTCTGCTGCCACCTGGACGGCAGCGACCGGGTCATAGCCAAGTGAGGGGAAAACCACAGTGGATCCATGATGCATGGAGTTGACCACCGTGCCCACACTACCACCCACGTGGAACATGGGGAAGAGGGAGCAAATCCGGTCCTAATTACCGCATGTGTGTTATGCATGTGTGAATAATGTCCTTAGTAAATTTGAGCCCTCTCACTCAGTCAGTGCAAAAGGGAATAATTAGTGTGGTAGTACGCTTACGCTTGAAGATTGCCCCAGGCGCTTTCCAATGAGCAAACCGTTATTCACGATCCCGTGATGTGTGAGCATTGCGGCTTTTGGTCTGCCCGTTGTTCCCTTATAAGGATCATTTGAGTTTCAAATAAATTGTTTAAATAAATAATTTTGGGCCACGCTATGCTGTGGTGATGCGCGTGCTAGTCACAATGTTGATCGCTATACTCACAGATGTAAATTGAATGTTGCAAATGTCATCAAAGTTGATCGCCTTGGAGATCATTTCTAATTTTTCCAACGGCCCTTCTCCGCTTCCAAGTTGAACAACGTCATCGTAGGAGTAGACACCGCTGCGGTTGCATTTTGCAAGCGTACATAAAGGATCAACTTCTAATAACTAAATCTGCGTTACAATCAAGGGAACATGAAAGATGACAATTTTACAACCTGCCAGGGGATGGGGTCTCCATGGAAATCACAGTGGAAAGTGTTGGCACTTGGGCAGACTGCAGCTGTGCCAGCTGGTGGGAAGCCTCTGGTAGCTCAGGTGCTATTTTGGTCATCATTTCGTAGTAGTTTTGTGTCTTGAACGGACTGGCAATTACTATGGCTTTCATGCCGACATGATTTATGCACGAGGTTACTTCTGGGATCTGGAAGGCGGGATTGAGGTACACCTACAGCCAAACATGCTTCTGACACACTGGATTCTCACAGCCGGTTTCATATTTTGCTCTTAATGAAAATTTCATCGTTAGAACGATACGTACCGAAATAATGCCCGCCTTGGCAAGAGCAAATGACGTCAAGTACCACTGCCGGCTGTTGGGACCCCAAATTCCGACCCGATCTCCAGGTTGAAGTCCGATTTGGAGCAACCCGGATGCAAGACGGTCACTCTAGCGAATAAATATCAAGTTATTGAGGGTTAATCAATTTAAAATTTGGAGTTAAATTATTAAATAGAAATTATTACTGAGTGAAATAATTAAATTAATTTATTAAATAGGAATTATTACTGAGTGAAATAATTAAATTAATTTATTAAATAGGAATTATTACTGAGTGAAATAATTAATTTATTAAATAAGACCTACTGAGAGTTTAGTAACTAAATTAAATTATTTGACCAGTTGGAAAGCTGAGGCAAAGGGTTCAGGTGAAATCTACCTCCTGTTTGACATGAGAAAATGTCAATCTCTCCCCCGTGGCCTTCACGTATAGAGCCTCTTTTGAGGCAAACTTTTGCGCTGCGGAGTCAACGAGTTGACCTAAAGTCTGCCCGCTGAGCGGCGCTGTACCAGCTACGCTGAGGTAACTGTCTGCTCCAGGCTTGAGGACAGTGGCCATGATCAAGGACGAGCGGAGGAGAGAGGTGCCAAATTTGGACAAACAACGAACGATTCGATCCGTTCCTATAGAAATTCAATGGAAATATCTTGAGTGAAAGTTGGGAAAGTTTTCCACAAGATTCTAGTCGGAGTGGTGCTATAAGTGGTGCAGAGCAAGGTAGGCTACAGGGTGCAAAAGCGCTGGAGTGACTGCTCCTCCGCCGTTCGCTTTATATATGGGCGAATGAATCATGAGAAATTTCTCATGACATTCAACACCTCATAGAATCACACGGTGTTACATGGATAATAATAATAATAATTCCAATTAAGCAGGTTCCTAATTACTTGAAATAATAATAAGTCACACGTTCGGACGGAAATGCGAGTGTTGGAAACTATAAACATGTTTTACGACCCATACCGTCTATGCTAGTTTTTACTTCACACTTTAGTTTCTTTCAAGCTTCACTCTCTCAAGTGAGTTAATAAAGTTAACATTGTAAGTGTGTGAAGTAACCTGTTAGTTTAAAACTTTACCAAAAAAATTCAGAATTTAATGAAATTAACCAAGTATAGAAACTACAAATGTCACCTGAATATGAGTCAATTGATGGCATTAATGGTTTTGATGGAGATGCCAATGGAGGTCATACAAGTGAAGGTGTTGTCATTTTCTGGCAATTAAAAGCCAAGTCAACATGTTGTTGTGAGAGGAAGTAAAACTAGTTTTGACCCGCACCTCCAAACAATGTGCTACAGCACTACTTATTAATTAATGGATATTGCTAAGTGCGCCATTAAGTCGTGTAGTAACATGCGACCCACAAGGAGGGATCTCACATCTTCCCACAGCACACAGTCGTCACACGAGTTACAAGCTTCCGAAATTTTTATCATTCGGGACCAAAGGGGGGTGGGGGGGGGGGTGATACGTCTTCTTTGAAAAATCCCACGAGGATTTTCCAGGTTTGAATTTCAAGGACGCTCCCATTAACGCCCACTCAGACAGCTGTCTCGTACGAATTTCGAAATTTACTCATGGGCTCCCACTGCCCCCGCTCCCCCCCAGTCTTGAGCACAACTCACCTGTCAAGAATTAATTGAAATTAAAAGTTATCCAGTCACATATGTTGCGTCTCTCAACCTGCAAAGTTTTTCCCATGAGAAACTCACATCTGCGCGTCCAATTCAGTTTCCGTCGTCTCGAGCCACTCTAAAGCTTCATGATGAGATTCACGATAAGGTGAAAAAAAAAGATGTACCACCCAGATTTCATAAGACATTCCAGCTTGCCCGGAACACAATAATTTGTTAGTCTCACCTTTTCAAACTGGAAATAGTGGCGTTGGGATTGAGCCTGAGAGTTTGTAGTCTGGACGTGTGTGTACCGGTTCTGCCCATGCTATAGTGCGGCGACCAAAGCTGGGTACAAAAGCGGATTCGCACAATTTCTGACAATGACCAAGGAGATCTACTGTACATCCGCATGTATTCCAGTTCGGGGCGCAGAGCGCGTGGCTTGGCAAAATTACTGCTGTTGACCCTGAAGTCGAGTTACTCTCAGTAGGTCTAGTATCATCAGCATGAGGCTGACGTGCTCCCTGCCTCATCTACAGCGCCACCAGGAGGGTACTGAGCACTCACGCAGGTACCTGCAGTAACTGCGTGGTGAGAACAACGACGGTGACGCGCAGCATTTTAGTCTCGCCGTCTTCCTAGTCCAGCTCCTGCTGACATGTTATACCGATAGTTTTGGGACACCCTGTATGATTCCAATCAAAATTTATATCCTGCTCCAAACTCACAAGCCATCCATCTGCTTCGACAGACAGTCCACTCTTTCCCAAGGACTCCAGCACATCACCCGCAGAATAAATGGAACTTAAACAACTAATTCGAACCCTGGTCGCACTCATTTTGACCATTGTACTCCTTCCCGGAGTACTGCTGGTCCTCTGCGTGATCGTACTAATCTTTTACCCTTACAAACGGCTCATCCAGCTCCTGGCCCTCGTATTTCGTCCCAGTCTACGATCCATGGTTGAAGGAGCCTACAACACTCTGTATGCCACGAACGAACCCTCACGGACTACCGTGAATTTGTGCGTCTACCTCGTGGTGGACGGTCGAGTGTCCTTGAGCCAGGTGCGGAGCCGATTCCAACAATCAATTCTTGGGGAATTTGAAGGGGGCCGGTGCGTGTATGAGCGACTTAAGCAAACCATAACCAAGTTTATGGGCTACTCTTTCTTCCAAGATGCGAAGAATTTTGACCTTAACTTCCACGTCCGGGCATACTCCCCGCCCGCAGCAATAATGGCCGACGGGCTCGGCGGAACCACCGAGGAGCGTGACCTGAACCGGTGGATGGAGCGGATTTGTGAAGACATCATTTCACAGCCCTGGACTCCCGGCACAAGTAACTGGGAACTCCTCGTGCTGGAGGATTTCAAGTCCCGCGATGGCGCGCCTGAGCAAACGATGCTAATAATACGCATTAATCACTACCTATCCGATGGTTTCGGCATGAATGGCTTCGTCAACCGGCTAATGGACTCCACTGAGGAGGTTGCGGGACAGAGTAAAAAGCCTTTGGTAAACAAAAGATGTTCGGGGAAAAAGGGAGGAGGATTTTGGAAGACCATGATGTTACCGCTGAGCGCCTTTTGGGATCTGGGATACCAATTGGCGGGCATCCCGTTGCGGAGTAGTGGATGGTCCACTCCGGGGCAAAAGCAAGGCCCGCCCGAGCTAACGACCGTGTTTACAAGTGCAATGCCGATGGAGAAAATTAAAGACATCAAAAATGCGCATCGCGTTGCCTACAACTCGGTACTACTTGCCGTCCTCGCCGCGGCTCTCCACCGACTATCGGCTAAATTGGACAAAGGAATGCCCGGGAAAATTTTGTGCGTTCTACCCTTGCCAAAACCGGGTCATCCGGGAGGATTGACCAATCACCAGTGAGCAAAAGTTTGTGGGCCCTTCGTTTAAACTACAGATTCTAACGGTTTGGATTTGTTCTTGCAGTGCCGGTGCCTTCATGGCGCTTCCCGTGGTTGAAAGGGCTACCCCGACAGCCCTGAAGGATGTGGATGCGGCGTATAGGGAATCAGTGAGGTCGAGTGGGCGGGTTCTACTGGAGTTTATAATGTGGGCCGTGAGTCTCATGCCGACCTGCCTCGCCAGGATCTTCTATAGCTTTCTGAAGCCGACCCTGGCTATTGGGATTTTCCCGGTCATCACGACCCCTTGGCACTTTTACGGAGGGAAGGTGAGCCATGCCATTGCCGTGTTGGGCAGCCTCACCCCACCGGCAAGCAGTGGTAAGTAAGCACAGGGTGTCCAAAGTATAGTAGTATTTAAGGGCATTGTAGGCATCCTTTGGAGTCCGTAGCATTGTGATGACAGGTAATTAATAATAATGGTTGCGATTCTTGTCCCTTTTAGGACTCACCGCAACGATGGGGGGAGGCAACCGACTTCAAAGAATTACCCTGACAATCAACAAGGCCCTCCTGCGGAAGCCGGAAGTGTACCAAGCCTTTGCAGATTACGTCGATCAGGAAATTGACCGCCTTTACGAAATGATAGAAGATATTGAAATGATTGCATAGCTGTTCAGGGTGCTGTGTAATCTCTACAATTCATAATCGGAATAAATATGTGAAATTTATATTCATTTAAGTAATTAATGTACTTGTAATGTTACAACTCATTGAAGAGGAAAGATGCAATGTTAGTGATACACAAAGGAAGCGACAATCAAATGACGGACACCGGGCCTGATAATCAACGTTACGGCGTCCCACATCATGACTAACACATGTGGGCCAATATCTGCCAAAATTGGATGAAATGGCTTCGAAAATTCGATTTCTGCTAGTCCTGGTACACATGGGCATTTAGTTCGTTGAAAGCACGTTAAGACGGCAGTCATGTCGAAAAGCGTAACATCGGGTTGGTAGCTAATGTGGTAAAGCCGCAACGTAAATTGCCTTCGGAATTTGCTGCGAACTTTCAATGAACGCTGCGGTGGTTTTGGGTAGTTACGGATTTGGTGTCTGGAATCAGACCTCCGTATTTTCTTGTATCTTAATGAACTGATACTACACCCATAATTATTAGGAAAAAGGACAAGTGATCCAGTGGAAACTGATACAGGACTAGTGACACAGTGACAACTGGTACATAGACAAGTGATCCACTGGATAACTGGTTCACTGCCATTTGATACAGCGGACAACTGATACTTCGCCATTTGAGACAAAATTAACTGATACGCTGCCGATAGATCCAACGGACGTGTCATACAATAAGCAACTGATACAGTTCCAAATTGTACATTACCATGTAATACAGCTGCATACTGATACAGTCTCAAATAGTAAACTTGGTGTCTACTCTTGGCTGCATCCTCCACGACTCTATTTCGATATTACTACTGCGAAATGCACGTTGAGGATGGTTACGTTTACTTTGAATAGTGAATTCAGCCAGATATGCCTCAATGCAGAAATTCACAGCAGTGAGTAGTACTAAAATTCCAAGTCCGAGAGTTCGAATTTGTTGGGCAAACAATTGTTTCAAGAATGGAACGAGCAACATTGGAGTGTATGATACGCTAGAATTTCATCATTTATCGACGGATTTTGGCTGTTATGAAGAGCATATTTACTATAATTACAAAAATACGGCGGATAAAACTTCTCATGTTCTCTTACTTTTCTTGGAGTACTACTACATCTTCCACTTCTATTAGAACCTCTTCACGATAAACAATATTTACAAAATCAGTTCAGTCGCCAATTTAGCTATGAGTGGATGAAAAATAAACTTGGGACGCATTATTAAAATAATAAAGTAATCAATCTGATCGGTTTTAACAAGTCATTTCTGCTGTCAGATGCTGAGATCATGTGTGTGTAGTAGAAGTGTAATAAGCACGCCCAGTAACTCGTAATTTGATCATTTTTCATGACTGTGCAAAAAGTGAATTTTTTGAGAAACACCAAAAGGGGGACCCCTGGGCGCATAAAAATCCTATTGGGAAATCCCATGTTAATTTCCTAGTTCAAACTTCAACGTGAAACTTCACATGTGATTATTTTCGAAACTAGGCGTTAGTTGGGCGAACGGCTTCCCAATCCCAGGTCCGAGGTCGACCCGTTTTACACCTTCGTTACCCTCCTATTAAGAAAAGGAAAAGACTTGCAGCTAGCCCAGATGCTGAACCGGAAATTCCGCGCTTGAATCCAATAATGGATAAGTTTACCCAAATATCTACCTGATTAGTTGGATCCCCACCGCCTACATTATCGAAACATTCAGATTTAGATAGTAACCATTCTAAGTTATAAAATATAGTTTAAGTAGCTGCTTCGGCTCGCAGGACTAAAAGTAAGACATATTATTGTTTAGAATTTGTTGACAAAATTGCAGAATGGAATGATTTTAGGAAATACTTGTCTTACTAAAATTCCCTCCAATTTACCCGACATGACCAAATTTTGTTCAAAATATCCGACGCGACACGGACGTGCAAGTTACCCGACATCCGTCATATGCCGGTCCAAACTACCCGACACGTGTCGGATTCGATATGCAATTCATCCGAAATGTGTCGGATTTACTGCAATCTACCCGACATGTGTAGGATTTACTGCAATTCACCCGACATGTGTAGGATTTACTGCAATTCACCCGAAATGTGTCGGATTTACTGCAAAACCAGCCGACACGTGTCGGGTAGTTTGGACCGGCATATGTCGGATGTTGGGTCAATTGCACGTCCGTGTCGCGTCTGATATTTTGCACAAAATTTGGTCACGTCGGTTGTCGGGTAAAAAGGAGGGTGGTTTCGGATGTCGGGTAAATTGCAGCCCCATGCAACACGTGTCGGGCAACTTGAGCCGACATATGTCGGATGTCGGGTGAATCGTAGCTGCCGTATTTTGTGCCGCTTCGATCCGTATGCATCACTTTTTGTGCTACCACAAGTGCCAACCCAACGTGTGCTAGGGGCTGGACTTCAGAGCACGGTAATCGGAAATGGTAACATGGGACTCCCCATAAAGAGTTTAATGCTTTCAAGATTTTCCCCTTAGAGATTTTATCAAAAATGGAACCTATTTACAGAGATCCGTCACATTTTTCATCCCTTATTTCCAACTGGAAGTTGATAGAAATAGCTTTGGAACTTAGTACGTGTTTCTGTAGTCTAGAATTGTATATTATTGTACTGGAGGTAGCCGGTGGCCGTGAAGACGAATTACTCAGTTTAGTGTAGTCAGCATGAAGTTGAAGCGTTCCCTGCCACCTACACCAGTCCCGAAAGTGCAGTGTATGCCTGCGAGAGAACAAGCCTTGTTGGCACAGCATTTTAGTCTATCCGATTGTTTGACTGAAGTGAGGTTAAAGGTGCAGGGTTCGATTCTCTGGGCTAAACTTCCAAAATCCACCTTGGCTCGGTGATACTACGCGGATTATTCGCAACTGCCCCCGAGGGGCCACCCTACTAAGGCCCGTTGTAACCTATGACGTTATCGTCTCTGTAGATGAACCGACTACGGGGCTGAACACGTGTGAGGTTGCAAATTCTGCGAGAACGAAAGGGATTTTTGTTGGGTGGACTGGGAGTTGGGGTGTGCTTGAGCATCAAAGCCGCCTCCACTGAACAGATACCACGCTGAAGTAATAACCTAAGGATGCAGCAAAGGCGGAAGGTGAGCAAAGTTACTGTGTGGTACCTACTTCCTCCAGTCAATCACAAGTACCCTGCAATCTGCGGCAAGCAACTCAAACTCACGAAGACGTACAGGCCATATGAGTTAGCAGTAGGCCAGAGGCCTCGGCTGATTAGGCAGGATCCATGAAAAATTGAATGGTATACTTCGAAAAACTCAAATGTATGCATAATGCACCTTCTGCTGAAATGTTACCAACTGTTTTGGGGTACCCTGTATGCATTCATACAAAATTTATACCGTGCTCCAAACTCACAAGCCATTCAATTGCCTCGACAGTCAGTCCATGGTTTCACAAGGATTCCAGCCCATCACCTGTGTTGAATACATGGAGATCAAACAACTAATTCGAACCCTGGTCGCACTCATTTTGACCATGATAGTTCTTCCAGGAATAATTCTGTTCTTCTCCTCCTTGGTCGTCCAAATATTTTACCCGTACAAACGGCTTATCCAGCTTCTGGCCCTCGTATTTCAATCCTTTGCTGACTAAGTCGACCAAGAAATTGACAAGCTTTATGACATGATACAAGATATAGAAATACTTGTGTAGCTTATCAGACTGTCAGGAAATATTAATGCTTCACAACCGGAATTAATCATAGTGAACGTTGACCAAGTGCATTTTTGCAATAGAATAGTGTTTGCCCGCACACGGGATGGGTCACTTCATGAAGCCTATGTGGCGGCACTTCCCTACATGAATAAGAGGTTTCGCCGTTAGCCTGAGGTCGGGTCCGAATAAATAATTGAAACTGGGGATTCGCAACTCAATTAGTATTAAGTCCAAAGGTACATGAGCCCATCCCGAGTTTAAAGTCATAAAATCGACGTCTGAGGTTGTAATTGGACGGATCAGCCAAAACATCTTATTTGCGGCGGCAACACAAATGTGGACTAGCAATTAATTTTGCAGGTCAGCTGATTTATAGCTCCGTGAGATCACTTATTTTTGTGCGCAAGCATGTGACAAAGTGAGTATTTCTCATCGCAGCCGGCTATGCTGCCACCAGCGTATCTTTAGCTCAGCTGACTCACATAATTGATTATAAAGTCAATTTCATTATCTCGACTGCTACTCTGGCGGCTTGCATGTGAATAAGCGTGAAAACGGTGGCCACCCTCCATCCGCCACGTACCGTGTCCTCAAGGCACGTTGAGTACAGTGTGAAGAGGTCATCATTAAATATTTATCTTATCACATATGTCCCGTTGGACTTGGAGGGAACGCTGGGGGATTTTTGTTTTGTTGCTCCGTTGAAAGTTGGAGTTGTTTGTTGATGTTTTTGTCCACTCTGTAGTCTATCATTCCAATACTTACCGGCAACTTGTGCCGCCGCTGCTGTGGCGGTGAAGCTTGGGTTCAAATTAATTCTGACACCTTTTCCTTGACAACTTTGAGGTCACCTCTCTCAAGTGTTTCACTGCAACTGTAGGTTTGACACGTCAAAATGAACATGTCTTCTTTGACCACGGTGAGGAGGTGAGTTGATCTTTGGATTTTGTGCAATTAGTTGTAACTGGTCATGCGCGAACACGAGGGCAACATCAAAAATTGGGTTTGATGCCAACTGATGAATGACCTGGATAAAAATCCATTTTGATTCTGTATTAGCTGATTTATTTCACAATTATTCTTTGACCAGATCATCCCTTTCACGGCACTTCACAAGTATCGCTCGTCGCTCAGTCGTGCTGCTGCCACGGCAGCAATGCTTGGAAATATCTCATCATGCATTCAGCGTCCCAGTGCGGCCAATAATGTCAAGCCCAACTGTCCAGTCGGCGCAAGTCCAGGCAACGTTGAAGACTGTTGGGAAAATGACCGTGAACGACGTTAATGATGAGTCCCGGGCTAAAAGTAATTCAAGGACAGATCAAGGTCAGGGTCTGACTGTGGACGTGCGGGATGGGATCCGTCGGATCACGCTCGACCGACCGCACAAGAAAAATGCCCTCACCAATGCTGTAAGGATTAATGATAGTAAAATATAAAAATGATGTCAATTTCCAGCGACAACAACAGTCATTCAAAAAATAACATGGGGATTGCTCCCGTACGGATTTGGTTCCACTTTGTTTTGAATAGATGTATGGTGTACTAACGGAGACGTTGCGGGAGGCCAACGAGGACGACGCCACGAATATTGTTGTGATGACGGGATCCGGGGATTATTTTTGCAGTGGGAATGACCTGGGCAATTTTGCCAATGTCACTGATGTTAAGTCAATGGCTGAAAGTGCCTTGGTAACTTTTAAGTAAGCAGAACTGGCGGATGAATCATGGGAAATTGAAGAAAATTTTTAACAGACGACCTTTGCCTCATCCTCTTTTATGTCACTTGGACAGAGATTTTGTGGCCTCTTATATTGATCTGAGGAAACCGTTGATCGTGCTGGTAAACGGCCCAGCTGTTGGTATTGGCGTCACCGTCCTAGCCCTCGCGGATTCCGTGTACGCCTCCGACAAGGTTACAGTACATACTCTATACTCAGTCACATATGTGACTATGCTATGAGCATCTTTTTATTTGCAAAAACACCGCCAACTTTTGACAAGTAACTTATGTGCGAATGAGAAGAGATTGTCACAAAAATTGGGTAACACCAAGTTATTTTAGGCTACCTTCGTCACTCCGTTTAGCTCGTTGGGACAGTCACCCGAGGCTTGCTCCTCATATCTTTTCCCGCGCATTATGGGCTATCCGAAGGTATAATAAACAGGATTACCGTAAAAAAGTAGGATTTTTGAATATTTAGCTCACTCAACATCATTTTTTTTACTTTATATTTAATTAATTAATTGATGCGCAATATTTCTTTTTAAGGCCACCGAAATGCTACTGTTCAACGCCAAAATCACTGCACAGCAGGCCGTGGAGTCGGGACTAGTGACGCAAGTATTTCTTGATCAATATTTTCCGACGGAAACCCAGAAACGCGTGCAGGCATTTTCTGAGCTCCCAGTGAAGGTATGTGTGTGTGCTATTTCTTGAAAATATAATGCGCGAAATGGTACTTCATCTTTTCCTTTTAACAGTCACTCGTGCACTCAAAAGAACTTGTGCGAGGGCGGGAGCGGAAGTTACTTCATCATGTCAACGAAATGGAGTGCGGCCGCCTGCTGGAAAGGTTGCAATCCAAAGATTGCTTAGATGCACTCGCCAGATTTTTCTCCCGCCGGAAATAAATTTTGTAATTTTTTTTGATTACGTTTTTCCATGTGGAGTTGATTTATGCTACGCATGTTCGATTGAAGACGTTTAATTTTTAGACCATTTTTAGAAAGCCAAGGTTATAGTGTGAAAGTTTGTCAAAAAAGTCTAGTTGCAAAGGGTGCTGTTGTTGTGGGTTCGACAAAGAAATCTTTTGTGTCTGGCAGGAAATCCCGGTTCACGTGCACGACCAATTTTTCTACAACTTATAGTCGCTTTTTTCGAGGATGTGTGGTAGGTTTCTCCTACCCTGCGTGCATTTCAGTGGCTGTGCTTAGAAATACAAGTTATTTTAGCAAGCCAGAAGCAGCAAATAGCCAGTAATTCTCAGTAAGTGCACCCTGGTGACTGATCTACGACTATGTGGCAAAATATGTTGATTAGTAGTAGTAGAGTTGAAATTACTATTGAGAGCTGTACTTGTTATTCAGGTTCGATAATTTGGGCCCTGGCTATAAAGGGCATGAATTTTTGTAAATAACGTAAATTCAAATTGCCGACGTAAAACCTCAATAAAGACTCCGGCAATCCATTGTTAGCATTAACGCGGGTCATTTTTTAATTGCAGCACAATGCCGACAAATGCATCATGCTCTCAAAGAGCTTCAGTACGGCAGGGAAATTAGTGCATAGATGCAGCGATATGGTCCCGCACCACCATCTGACGGCCCTCTTTGGTTTTTGGTAATGTCTTGCAAACGGGGTATTTGAAACTACAGTGGCCCCCCGCCCCCTTCCACAAATAAAAATCGGCTGGGCTCAGGTGAGAAGACGTCGGGCGCCATATGATGGGTCTCTCTCTACGTCACAATGATTCAAATGTCAAATTCAGCCACCGCCGCACCACTGCTAAAAGTAACACAACAACGACTTTTGTAATTGTCGGGCTTTTCCCGGATGCCTGCTATTATTCTAAAAAAGCTAAAATTCTGCTATTATTCTATCTCCTGAAGACAAACATACACGGGTCCTACGATACTGCCGTCGGCTGAAATTGTGTATTACACTGTATAACTGTGTGTTGCTCGATTATTAGGGGACCAAGCCGATCCACATGTTAGCGCTTCACCCCTGTGCGATAGAGTGCGCT
>WJFA01001255.1:3719-22917 GCA_009870155.1 Pseudobourletiella spinata | reverse complement strand
GATCCTCGTCACATAAGTAAGAATCAATAATCCCTGTCCTTGTGCAAACGGTTCTTCCACGGGTGACTTATCTTGAATCGTGTAATTTCGAGCCGTATTACAAAGCTTCAAAGAGCCGACCGGTGCCATTATCGACGAGCCGAACCATCCTGAACATGAGATTACACCCCTTTACTTCTCTCAACGATTATGTCATCTCAGCAAAGCCGTCTCGAACATTGACACAGAAAAACAAGAGGGGGAATATGATAGGCGGTGCTGCATCCCGTATGCACAAGGCATACTAATGACAGATGCCCGACAACGTTTATTGAGTCAATACAGAAAAATATATACAAGCAGTGCAGTGGTAGCAGTGAACCTTTGAAGGAACTCTTGAGGTGCCCAGAGCTGTACAAGAGCGATAAAAAGATTAGAAACCGGCTCATCAAGCGATGATTTTATTAGGTCGCATGCGCCACAGCCGAACTGTGCGGCGCTGTGTGTGCCTATAAAGGAAGGCCGACGTCGGCCATGAAAACATCTTCCCGGCTCAACAGACAGACACTGAATGCAAATCAACTGTCTCTGTCTGTGGAGAAATCGGGCCAGAGTCCGTCTGAAAAACGTGTGATGATGAACTCATCCAATATTTACTCCTCTCAATAGGAGGTTCGTCTAGTTTTACTTTGGAGCTCCCTGTACAATAAAGTCCCCCTGACGCAGCTAAAACCATACAAGAACAACAATATGAGTTTCTATGAGTATAACCCCTTTCAGGAGTATTTATCCCCTATTGGCTGTGCCGTAAAGTAGGGTGCGAGAGTTAATCTGCGTTCCTGTGCACGAGTGAAAAAAAGACAGAGAATTTCCGACATTTGTCTCTCACGATGTGGTCAGCTCTGTACTAGCATTACAAGTATATACGTAGTACAGGAATGGGCTTCTTCTCCATCTTCCTTGCGGTCCCATGTGTATCAAGTTCACGGTTTATCCTCACTCTTCATCCATAATACTTGAAGAGGGTTTCAACCCTCTGCGGTTTTCCGTGTGGTGTGGCAATCTGACTGACTGCGTTCTACCCTGACCGCGCTGGTTTTTTATTGTTATTGAATGTTAACGGGTGCGTGAAGGAGAGCTGTATGGAAATTAGATGCCTTTTGGACATTTTTGGAAATCATAACAGCATTATAGACGTGCTCATTATTCACGATTTAGCGCTTCACCAGTCATACAGAGTCCTCCTCCTTGGCACACACACACACACACACGGCTACATATGCATTTGCCCAATAGGCCTGTGCTAGTTTTAAATAATAATCCTGATAGCCCTGAGAAATATGTGATCACACATGAGGGCTGCGCAGACAAACCCAAACTGACTAAAAACAGGTGCGTTTCCTAATCGGTCATTGGCTTAACTATATATGTATATTCAGATAGTGTGTATGTGTCTTGTGGGTCTGTGTGTGCGTGTGCATTGTGCGTCAGTAGACATGTGTGAGTACTGTACTGTATATGTACGCGCGTGTGCATGTGGTGTGTAAGTGCACGGTTTTAATAACTTTCCGTAGACATTGACTGAGACTGTGCAGGCGGGGGTACCGAGTCTACGGATACAATAAAAAAGGCATTCACAAAGATTTCCAGCTGATAGCTTTTATATAAGGCGGGAAAGATCCCATTTATTACCCTAATCAAACAGGCCAGGATGAATTTGTACTCGAAGAAAAAAAACTTTACCGCTACACTCTGTGGATTGATAGCTCCTTGTCTGTGTAAATAATTTGCTGGTGATAAGCGGCTTAAGGTGTGTGAGTGCGTAAGTTTACTTTGGCAGGTGTGTGTGTGCGTATGGCTCTGACTGTGGGTCGAATCACCTCCACGCCGATGCGAACACACAGCTCCACAGTACGCACACAAGTTTAGTCAGAGATATGCCCACAGTATAATGTCTGAAGGGTGTTGTAAACTGAACGAAGGACTAGGCATTTACATGGGCAACTTTGCCTGTGCACTTTGCACGCAGGCAATTCGAACCTTCGCCTTTGCCCCCAGCAGATGAGCCACGGGAGTTCAAGTTGGAGAATTTAACCCTCAATAAACTTTAATGGGTTGACCATACATCAGAATATGTATGTGTGCGTAAGTGTACGGCATGGTAGAGGCATTTGGCATTTGACGAACGAGGAAATCCATAGGCACTTATCCACAATTTTTTACCAACATTATTGCAGCAGCCAGCCCTATCCGTAAAGCGACTCTCATGACAGCGTGAAATCCAACTGTTCTACCCCTGCCCATGTTGTATAAATGGCAAATGCAATATGTTACGTAATATTAAAGCTCTTTCTGTACTCCTGCCCAAAAGTCTTTTCGTTGAGCACCCACACACACACACACACACATACACACAAAGCAGGCCATGGCAGCTCTTTGATCTGACAAGAGTAAATGGTCCGGCAATTTACTGTGCTGTTCTTGAAATTAAGTAAAAAATAATGTCAAATGTAACAGTGTGCGGGCCTTGGCGAGCTGGGGTAATTTCTTGGTCATTTATTTCCATGCATAAAAAGGAGGGCTCTCTATGCACATGTGCTGTGAAGAAAAGTTTGGTAAAATTTGGAAAATTCACCCTAATGGTTTCCCAGTACCAGGTTTTCAAGGGGAGTCACAAAATGGTTGATGTGTAACAGGTTCAAATTTTCACAGCATGCGGCAAATCTGCAGTGCAGTGGAGAAACAGCAAGAAGTGAGCGTCACCAGCAAGCTTAACTTTCGTCCATGATTCCTCAGATGGGAAAAGCAAGTTAAGCGAGAATAGAATGACAAATGCATGTACTCGTCTCTTTTTTACGGTCCGAGAGACTCCACACCGTCCCATCGCTGCTGCAATCGCATCGTCGCGTCTCTCTCTCTCTCTCTCTCGAGTCACACGTCTCGTCTCGTTCCCATACCCACTCCATGCCGTGCATACGAAAGCCGTAATGATGCAGAAATTTTTTGAGCCCTTGCATACACGCCTCCCATACATGTGTCATTCATTTCCTCACCCGCTGGGTTAGCATCTCACGTTGACTGTTTTACTGTTGTTCCAAAGACGAGTTGCCGAGCTTCCCACGGGTGTCAATACCTCCTCGGAAGACTCATCAACAACAACAACAACGCAGACACGCGGTGAAGCCCGAGTCCGTGTTTTTCTGTCACACATGTAAATGGGCAAAGGCAAGTTCAATCCCAGCAATAAGGTAAACATTGCATTGATGAAGTGGCTCTTGAAACGGTTAATCTCCTGCAAAAAGTTCATTGAAATCCCCATAGCCTGTCAGCTTGATGGAAAATCTTCCGTGTTGTTCCTGTATTATACGAAGCCGTTTCCGTATACTTTCGCCACATCGTTGCAGTAGTAGAGAGAGAGAGAAAGAGACACGGAGCTCTCTGATGAATTTGGTCGTGCGAAACGTGGCATTTTGAAAAATAATTTTCACACGTTTTTCAACCCGTGCAAAAGTAACTCATGTGAGCGCGCGTTGCCATTTCAAGGAGTGAACGTTCCGACGGGCAGTACACTCGACTTATTCCTCCTACCGTGGAGTGGGAACCTCTCTTCTGTAATAAGGTGTAGCCCGCAATTGACAAGGAGATTAAGACGAGTCGGCGGTGGAAAACACCTTGTAATTCAGCTGGATTTTGGTAAGCCAAAAGTGTGGCATGTCCAAGCGCAAGTAGTATAATTTAACTCCAAAGCACCGCCATAAACTTCCGCTATTACCTCAACCATTTATGGAGAAACATTCAATTTGCCGTTATGATGCAGATCACTTTGTCTCAGTAGGAAGAAAATCATTGCGGTCCACACATTGATCAGTCCAGCACGAACGCTATCACTAATTAAGCTGAGAAAATTACATCACGATGCACAGCATTGCAGAAGGCTGTTCGGAGCTACCGCAAAGTTAATGAACAAACGTTTAAAGCGCACGTGTGTAATACAATTTAAAAGTCGGTTGGACCTATCTGTGTAGCACTTGTGTGGGCGTATCAAAGGTCACCAATTCAAGTGACCTAGGTGTTAAAAGATTGGGTCATTCTAGGGTCATTCGCAAAAGAGTCCTACTGGCTAAAAGATTAGGTCATTTTTGGGGGATTCATTCAAGAGAGCTACAGTTTAGATGATTCTCAAGGGAATCATGACCTGACCCCGAGAGGTCTCAAACTTTTGGTAAAGTCTGAATGAGAGCAGCAAAGATAATCTAAACTGTGACCTCACTGCAGAAGTCCAACATCAATCCTTGACACCTCCAGAAAAGGTCATCTTAAAATTCCAACATTACTCCTTGACCTCTCATGTGACCTTACTCAAGTATTCCAATATTACTCCTTGACCCCTCAGATTACATGACCTCACAGCATTAGTACAACATCACTCTTCGACGCCATCCATGACCTCACAGCATTAGTACAACATCACTCTTCATCGCCGTACATGACCTCCTGAAGTATTCCAACGTACTCGTTGACCCCACATGACCACGGCTCACCGTGACCTCTGAACTTTTCAAGTCCCTCAAATAGATTGCCGGGTCAATGACCGATCCTGTTCCAAGTCATTGGCTCACAACCCGTGGATCAAAACTACTCCAAGGTGGCAACATCTACTGTGTATGCATATGTACGAACCGGTATGTCTGCCTTGCTGTGATAATGACTGTGAGAAAAGGCTGCGAGCAGTAAACAAGGTAAAAGTAAGCATGTGTTCCAGCCAAGTTTCATGCCCCCAGGGGTTGCGTGGTCTTTAATACTAAAAGATGTGTCAGCTGTCTCTGACTCACCCGATAGTTGTTGTTTACACCGGAAATCCTTCAAGTCTGAGCCAGCTGGATGCGTGTTATCAGGTAGATTTTCCCCTGAAATCCTTAAAAATCACTTCCCGTCGCTGAGTTAATCCAGAGTTGAAGCAGCACGGAATCTCCACCCACAACTTGAAAAGATGAGTACGATTCAGTTATTTTCACACACAAAAACAACAAATGTACTCACTCCATGAGTTGCACACCTTAACTGTACTTGAGTTTACGTTCTCAATAAAATTACTTCAAACACAAACAACACAAGTACAACTTGAGTTTTTAAAGTTTCAAAGTGTCTCTTAATTGCGTCACAAAACAAAAGTTTGTCTACTCAAGTCCTCTTTTGTGTGCCAACAGAAATGCGGAGGGCTCGAGGCAGAATCAAGTCCATGTGCTCTTCAGTGCTCAAAGGCTTATTGGGCAAACCAGTTTGAATTTGAACAAGCTTGAGAGCCTGTATTGGGGAATGAGAATGAAGGATTATTGTCACTTGGATGCAAGGAAAACGTGAGTGACCAAAGTTGCGGGAGCAACAGGTTAAGCACACGCGGGAGGATTGTTTGAGAGGGAGGCCTCAAGGCACCGCAGTTTGGATGCTCGATTGCAAGCAAGGAGAGGAGTGAAGTCAAAACGTGTACTTTCAGTTCAGGGGGAGCTCGGGAAATGTCCGTGTACATGTGCGAGTGAGTCAGTTTCTGATTCACAGTTTTTGGACGGGGAGGCGAAGGCTTTGAGCATATGCACTGGCACACGGTTCCCCGTGAGAAAAAAAAGTATCAAGTGCCAGTACCACATATGGGAATAAGAGTTTCTTTTAGTATAAATTTAATGCTGCAAGGGGCCGGAAGGCGTACCTAAACCACTGCAAGAACCTTATAAGCTTTTGTCTCACGCAGTCCTCACACAGGTATAATCATGCACGAAGGCAGGATGCCACCTTCTTCACCCGATTTCTGTACAATTGAGCAAACTTGCTTCTTCATTCCGTCAGGAAAGAGTAAGGGAAATACAGCATATGGGATGTGCTTAAAGCGAACCGAATGTGCATCAGGGGTGTCCTTACAACTTGTGAAAAGACTGTTGCTTCATATTTCTTACTGTGGGGTGGCTTCCAAACAGTAGAAAAAACCAAGGATTTCATTAAACCAGTCATAAATGGGCTGATGAATCAAATATTAATTATGAAATACTATTAGCTTCTGGTCTTGCTCATGAAGAATACGCTACATTATTATGACCCTTTTCCTCAAGACGCTAAAGTTAACAGCTGTGAGTTACAACTCAGATTTTCACATACGGTACAGTTTCACGATAGCATGTAAGACATTGCATTACTAGGATTTTCCCCGTGAGGTTTTTGGAAACTAAAAGCATATTAATTGCGTCCGAAATGTTCAGCATGTGCCGCACTTTGTACGTACGTACACCATTAAAGAAATGTGTGTAACGCAGCAGGAAACTGAAAACCCGCTGTAGACTTTACGAGGGATACTGGCTGATTTCAGCAAATGCAAGGGCGCTTTAGAACATTTTTTATGAAGCACTGAATGCAGCGAGTAATCCGCCAGGTTGTAAATGCATTAATGATGCTTCGGCTAAGCCGAATCGGCTTCCAATCCGATGAAACTTAAAATGGAGGCGGATGTTAGCGAAGCATTTCGTGGCTGTATTAAAAATGATCAAATACAAATAAAAAAAATACAAGCTCTAAACAAAAAAAACTGTTTGCCCCGGAATGCTACTTTACTTCTAGTGGCCTGATCATCTGATGAACATATGGGGACATGCAAAGCAAAGTCTTCTTTACTTCTAGTGACCTGATCATCTGATGAACATATGGGGACATGCAAAGCAAAGTCTGTATACTGATTGATGACACTGATGAGTAGATGAGACCAGACTTACGGTGTCAATTTTCACTTTGTCAGCAGAAGATAGGTCCCTTATACCAGCCATTTTGATTTTTTTTAAATTTTCGAGAAATTAGAATTTTAAATGAGGTTGTCTATAATCTGCACTCGCAATAATTGAAGGACATTTCAATTTAAAAGTGAAATTCGTGGGCGTTTTCTTGCTAATGGCTACCTCTAGTGCAAATTGAGTGTTACTTTTTTTGCACATGCATTTGTTGAAAACAGTTGGCTGTATCATAAGCTCCCATTTTCACAAACTAATTAGATTCCACAGCCCACAAAAAATGCAACATGAAAGAAAATGCCACTTAAAAGGTTTTTTCGAACCATTTTGAGCCATTTCCGTTGTAGTTACACGTGTTGGACATTCACTGTACTACAGAACGTGGAATGTACACACGACCCCTTTGCCCAACAGTAGTAAATATCCCTCAATTCCACGGAGGGAATAATACCCATTATTGTGCCATACAAGTTTGGCGATTATTGACTTCTCAAATCGAAGTTAAATAGAAATAATCAGTCTTATTAATTTAATTACCGTCGAGTTGTTTTTCGATAAAAATAAATTACATGGCCTGAAACCCGGTGTACTTGAACGTGTCTAACATGTGCATCATTATTTTAAAACTCGCGCGTTTTTACATTGGAGGGAAAATACCGCGAGCACTGTAGAATTTTCAGTTCCCATTCTCCGGCTTATACTTTGTCCATAACGTGCACCATCGCTCGACATACACACGGTTCACGCTTGACTAAAGTCAGTAAAATTTCAGGTCAGGTCGCACCGAAACGGACCTTGAAGTCTTTGCTTGTAATTGTCCGGCAACTGGTAAGTACTCACAGCGGAATCAATTGACCAACTCTTTTCTCGCTGTAGCAATTTCGTGTATAAATTTGAGCTTTAGTAAAAATTCGCTCAATTTTGTGTGTAATCAACTTGAGACTACCTCTTGTCGGCTCAAACAAGGGTTCAACATTTTCTGTTGTAGAGTAAGCGCAGCTTTGCGGTAAGCTTTAGTACACAGTACGATCGCTAACTTGAGAATTTGCATTTCATGTACTTTTAAATACTAAAAAATTTTTGCTTTCAGAGAGCGGGAGAAAACGCGTTGTTAAGATCTCAGTTGGAAAATTCCTTCAAAATGTCTCTCTGGGTGGACAAATACCGGCCAAAATCCTTTGCCGACCTGGATTACCATCGGGAAATGGGAAAAAATTTACAGCAGTTGGTAAGATCTTCTCACAATTTGTCATCAACAGTTGGAGACGCAGTTTATTAACCTTTTTGAAATGCAGGTGAAATGCGGAGACTTCCCTCATTTGCTTGTTTATGGTCCGTCAGGAGCAGGGAAACGAACCAGGATATCCTGTCTCTTGCGTGAGTTGTACGGCTCAGGTGTTGACAGGGTTCGAATTCAGCGTCAAGTTTTTGAAGTAATTGAAGTCCTAATAATTGCTCTTTTAGAAGCCTACAGAATATGAATTGAACAATTGAATGATTAAAATTTCATTTTTAGACTCCTTCCAGAAGAAAAGTAGAAATATCAACTTATTCGAGCAACTATCACATTGAAGTTAATCCAAGCGATGTGGGAATCTATGATCGCGTGGTTGTTCAGGAATTGATCAAGTCAGTGGCAGAAACTCACCCTTTGGATCAGCATCCGTTTAAAGGTACTCTTGAGGGCCAGTTGTAATTGGAAGGATCTGGATTATGTATCCAACCTATGTTATATATGTATATATTTTGTTTGTTTTTAGTTATTGTATTGCAGGAAGTTGATCGTTTAAGTAAAGATGCTCAGGATGCGCTGCGACGAACCATGGAAAAGTACATTTCATCTTGCCGACTAATTTTGTGTGCCTTATCTACTTCTCGGGTCACACCGGCCATTCAGAGCAGATGTTTGTCAATAAGAGTTTCCGCCCCCGCCAATCCCCAAATGGTTAAAGTTTTGCAGGTAGTCATAATAAATAAACATTTGAGGTGGCTAATCCCACCACCTCTTGTGAATACGTCAGCACATGTCTATCTTGCGAACGTTTTTGTATGCTGATTTTATTGTATTTTTGCAGAATATTGCACGAAAAGAAAACATTACTCTCCCACTGGATCTTGCTGATCGCATTGCGGAAAAGAGTGAAGGGAATCTCCGAAGAGCGGTTTTAATGTTTGAAGCCTGCCGTGCTGAACGATATCCTTTTGTTGAGAAACAAGCCATAGTGGAGCCTGATTGGGAGCGATACTTGCGTGAAACAGCCTTCCAAATCGTCCAAGAGCAGTCCCCCACAAAACTTATGGAAGTTCGAGAAAGACTCTATGAGCTCCTCTGTCACTGTATCCCTCCGGATTTAATTTTTAAGGGACTGTTAAAAGAAATGGTACGCAACTGTGACAACCAGCTAAAGGCTGAAGTATGCGCGGAAGCCGCCAAGAGTCAGTGGTTGAGTTGCCGGGGAGCAAAACAGATTATTCATTTGGAAAGTTTCATTGCCACATTCATGGCCATGTATAAAAGATTTGTGGAATCAGCCATGGTTGAGGGTTTTGACGATGAATAGACGCATATTTGGTTTGGTTAATCTTCGCTAATCGTCTAATTCCAGGGAAACCATTGTTAAGGTCAGGTACTTTAAGCGTAATCATTTTCAATAAATTTTAACGACCTACAAAATACAATGTTTTACTACAAGCTAGAGCTCAATATTCTGGTATTAAAATTTCAGATAGTGCGTTAAAATATGCTGGTACAAAGTACTTTGGTAATTCTCCACGCGTTAACCATAAATAATCATCTACTGCAGCGGCCTTTTCCTGCGTCTTCGGAAGTTCCATTTGACCAGAAAGCACTTGAGCTTTATAAAAGAACACCTGCGAGTACAGAATAGTGTCACATTGAGTACTCAGAATCAGAATACACTTTGAGCCTCTCAAAGAAATACAATTAATCTCACAATCTCACCTTCGCACCGACAACTTGGGATCGAGCGTCCATCGGGTACTTGTACTTGTAAATTCCCCATGGAGCATTCCCCAAAATCCTGGCATTTATGCTCGGGCAAAATGTTTGAACAGCCCTTTCCGCAACCTGGAAATATGACAACTTTTTAAAATAAGGTTCAAAAAAGTCTAATTGTCCTCAGCAAGGGCAAATTTATCCTCACCTCACGCAGCGTCTCACCATCTTCTCTTTTCAAATGCGGAACGACCCACTTGTATTCTTTTCCCAACTCCTGATGAACTGCCAGAAGTAAATGAGTTTGTAAGGATCTTTCCAGTGACTTGAGGTCGTTCTTTTTGTCCGCCTCTACAAATGAAACAAAATCAAGTTTTTTTCCTTATTCAGTCCATCAATTTTTACGACATTTTCAAAATGGCAATGAGAGAAACATAGTCTTTTCGGGAGCTAGAATACACACTCGCCTTCTGCGCTTACCTTTCACAACTACCATTACATGATGGTATTTCTTATTAACAACCTACATCGTGACCAATGACATACTTTTGAATTCGTGCCGGAGTCAAAGTGGCACATGCAAGACCACAGACGTATGTAGGGCACAATGCCGGTTATAACACACAGGCATGTAATCGATTCCCTCGGTACCAACTCAACCACATGTAACTCAATTATATGATTTAATGATTGATAAGTGAAATACATCACCACGGTAGCTCTGAAACCTGGGTGTAGCTTTAGCTCGCGATATGACAAGTTTTGTCCGGAGTCTAACTGGAAGTTACCCGTGATCCTCGATACAGGCTTAAAGGCTTGGAGTTCCTGTCAGTGAAGCTTCCTCGAAATCCTCAGCTGTGGTAACATTGGCTTGATCCACTTCTCCTTTTTTGATTTTCTCAATAAGTTTCCTGCACAGAAAAAAGGTTTGTCGCATCACAAGATTTCTCAATGTAACATTGAAATAGCTATTCCTAACTTACGCGTCATTTTCATGCCGGACTTCATGGTCACTTTTCTTGCTCAATTCTACTTCGTATTGCGCAAGGAAAGCCGCCTGTTTCTCTTCTAACGGGGTCTTGTCTTTCGTAATCACTGGCCGTCTTTCTAGGCATAGACCCACATACAAATCCCATTTCTCTTGACCAGTTTTAGCAGCAGGGCTATCTTCCATCACATCTTGATTTCGTCTGGGTAAGGATGTGGAGATGTACCGAGTGAGAAGTACTGTTCTACTTTTGGCGCATTGAGAGTTTAAACTTCTTCCAAGAAATAGTACAAATGCAGACTTGCTTATGCTGGACTGCATCTCTGAATTTCCACAATAAATACCCGCGCCGGTAGTCAGTCACGTCTTCCAATTTTTAATCACGCAGAACGAGGTTCCAGTGGACCTAACTTTAGCTGGTAAAAAGATATTCAAATTTTAAATAAACATTCGCAAGGTTTGGCGAGGTGAGATAAAGTCCTATTATCGTTCTATTTTTAGCACTAAATGACGGAAACAAATCAATTTAAAGCATGCAAATAATTTAAATAGACTGCCAAGTGTCTGGTTTTAAAATCCCGTTTATTTAATTTAAAAAATGCTTACCGAAAAACCAAAAATGATTCCGGTTTCCTCAAGCACCAGCAGCACATGGGCCTACAGAGAAATTCATAACAAAATTGTCTTATATTTCAGATTCAAACTGTGGAGAAATATACCCACGTGTGCTACGGCCACTGAGTTTGCGCCCAAAGTGGCCGTTTATCCCATAAGCGCCACTGTGTGTGCTATTCTGCTATGCTGACAGGCCTTCATGCTGAGATTGAGAGATTCGTGTGTGAGGAGCAGCAAGAGAGTCAAGCTATTTGAACATTACTGATCTCACCGTTGTAGCCCTCACTTCAGTTTAAGAAAACCCGAAAATCTGTGCAGGAGTTTCACCGTCCGTTGGAAACTCGGGACATTCGGGAACGTATACGTTTTTTTAATCCAAATGGTCCAGACAACTCTCTAAAGGAAGTGGGCTTGTGCTGAATAAATCTTATTAGTTACGACGAACATTTGCAGTCATGGAGGCTCTCATTCCGGTTATTAACAAACTTCAGGATGTCTTTAATACCGTTGGGGCTGATGCCATTCAATTGCCGCAAATCGTGGTCGTAGGAACTCAGGTAAATATTCTATCCGGTTTACAAAATGAACATCAACGGTCACTGTTACTATAGCACCGTCCTTCGGATCTCCGTCATCATGAACGGGTTGAGCCTTTGGACTCTGAAACAATAAGTATGATCCGTGTGTTTGTCTTTGTCATCATTATAATTTGTATTCTGATGCAACAGCGATGATGATGCAGGTGGAATATCTGATTTAAAGGGAAAAAAGTTAACTATTCTATGACGTATATTTATTGCTTTTGCAGAGTTCCGGAAAAAGTTCAGTATTGGAAAGCATTGTGGGGAAGACGTTCTTGCCTCGTGGAACCGGAACCGTGACTAGATGCCCCATTGTTTTACAGCTAATTCATGCGGCGAAAGACGATCGGGAGCATAGGTCGTCTCGAGATGGTGAGATTTGTCGCCTCGGCTTATTGGATGAAGGGAGAAATTTCTGTGTCATTATAAATTGCAACTTTTCCTGCTTATACTAATGGGCTGCATATTCTTTGAATGAGAACAACATTGGTTGTGACGTCACAGCTTTGAATCTTATTCAAGGATGTGTCACTGTGGGGTGAAACTGTTTGTGTTTTAAGCTGAAGATTATGCAAATAATGAAAATCTGGTTCAGTATTTCAACACCTCATTTCATTACAATTTTGTGTGCGGGAGCTTATTTCAAGTATTTTTTTATTTTTTTATGCTAGTTCTCACTCATGTTTTATTGTAGCACTCATTTGAAAAACATTTTCGTTTTTTTTGTTTTTACGCGGAAACCCTTCGCATTTTTTTGTGTTTTGCATAAGTAAATCATTTGAGCAACTAATTTTGAAAATTGCTTTACTTGCAGGAACTCTGGAAGTTGAAGGCTGGTGCAGATTCCTCCACATGCCCGATCGGGTCGTCACAGACTTTGATGAAGTTCGGAAGGAAATCGAGAGGGAAACAGAACGAAAGGCTGGAAATAACAAAGGAATCTGCGCTCAGCCGATCAATCTCAAAGTATTCTCCAGTAAAGTTGTCAACTTAACAGTTGTGGATCTTCCTGGGATCGTGAAAGTGGCCGCAGGGGATCAGCCAGAAGATATTGAAGATCAGATAAATGAATTAATTTTGTCCTACATTAAAAACCCTAACTGCATTATCCTTGCCGTCTCTTCTGCCAACAATGACATGGCCACGTCGGAGAGCTTGAAACTTGCCAAGGAAGTTGATCCCGAGGGTCGGAGGACATTAGCCGTAGTTACAAAGTTAGACTTGATGGATGCGGGGACGGACGCCGTGGATGTGCTTTGCGGCCGAGTTGTCCCCGTTAAATTAGGCATCATCGGCGTCGTGAATCGCTCCCAACTGGATATACAAAATAACAAGAGTATTGAAGATGCCCTGAAGGATGAGCAGGCCTTCTTACAACGAAAGTACCCTACATTGGCCTCAAGGAATGGGACACCCTACTTGACCAAGACGCTCAACCGCCTCCTCATGCATCATATTCGAGATTGCCTTCCAGAACTGAAAGTGAGCACGGAATCTTGACATCTTGTTTTATTAGCTCTTAGCCGTTCAGTGCACGCTGATACGAAATCTTTGATAAGCTGCAAGTAATGAAATTTTCAATTGTTTCAGACACGGGTCAACGTCATGATATCTCAGTTCCAGAACGTTCTCCAGTCCTACGGTGACGATGTGAAGGATAAATCTCAAACGTTACTTCAGATCATCACAAAGTTCGCGTCATCATATAATGCCACCATCAATGGCACGTCGCGGAATATCGAAACGACAGAGCTCTGCGGAGGTGCTCGGATATGCTACATTTTCCACGAGACTTTTGGACAAGCATTACGTGATATTGATCCCGTCAGTGGTCTCAGCAAGCTTGACATACTTACTGCCATTCGAAATGCAACTGGGCCTAGACCTGCTCTGTTCGTGCCTGAGGTATTTCCCGTGATAATGACGGCACGTGATGCATATACGGAGATAACTCGCTATCTGTTCAATTCTGAATACAACTTGCAAATTTATATGACATGTAAATTATAGGTAACTTTCGAGCTACTGGTCAAGCGACAGATTCGTCGTTTGGAGGAGCCGTCACTTCGCTGTGTGGAGTTTGTCCACGAGGAAATGCAGAGGATCATTCAGCACTGTGGGACGGAGATTCAGCAGGAGATGCTGAGGTTCCCCAAAGTCCATGAAAACATTGTTGATGTGGTGACGCACCTGCTGCGGCGTCGACTGCCCATAACGAATCAAATGGTCGAAAACTTGGTTGCCATAGAACTTGCTTACATCAATACAAAACATCCGGACTTCCACCGGGAAACTGACAACCTCTTGCGCTCCATGGATGCCATCACGAACCATGAAAAGAACTATCCGGAGACACCAGCTACCCTCACATATACAAAACAACTTGCCGGCCATTGATAATCATTTGGATGCTTTCGCGGGTGGGAGCTCTAAGGTATTTTTCAAGTCTGCATATTAATTAATAATTTTTGAGCAGCATCCAATATATTTCCACACTAACAATAATTCATAGTTGATCGAAATTAAAGTAATTCAAAAATAAAAATAGATGAAAGTTGATTCTGATCTATTCTCTTTCCAGAATTGGTTCGGAAACGTCGTGGGGAAGTCTCAGGATAATTCACCAATGCATTCTCATGCCCCGAACACACCAGTCATCCCAAATCCGGCGGGCGCTCCCCCGAACGCCCTCAACATGAACGGTAATGCGGAAGCTGCTGTGGTTGAGGAAGGAGGACCGAGGAGTCCACAGAAACCCAAGTCCGTCAACCTCCTCTCAGCCGGTGATTCAAATCAGTCCTCCCTCCCCTTGTCCGATAAAGAGCAACGGGATTGCAGAATAATTGAGAAATTGATCAAGTCCTATTTTTTCATCGTACGGAAGTCTATTCAAGACAGTGTGCCCAAAGCAGTTATGCACTTCTTGGTTAACTACATCCAAGATAACTTACAGTCGGAATTAGTAAGATAAAACCAGATTTTCTGTCCGTTCGACCTTGTTGGCGCACGCAATGAGAGTATTAATGTCCCTCTCATGTATTTTCCAGGTCAGTCACTTGTACAAGCCAGATCAAATCGAGGAAATGCTCGCCGAGTCAGAGCATATTGCTCAGCGTCGGAAGGAGGCTGCTGATATGCTTAAAGTAAGTCGCCATTTTCTTCACACAAACACACTGTACTTCCAATAATGAGTCAAATTCATATCAGGTAGAACGTACAGGACATTTGTTGTATTTTTTGTATTTGCTCTTTTTCGCAGGCGCTGCAGAAAGCCAGTCAGATAATTAGTGAGATACGTGAAACTCATATGTGGTAACCACAGCACGTGTGCTAGAGTCTTAAGTAACTATCTAAGTGGTTGTGTTCAACAAGCGTCGTTTGGAGCCGGAAACTTCTGTATAGGATCACATCTACATAGTTGCTTGTCGTTAGCCGAAATCGGACTTTAACCCCATCCGCCGCGCCAAGATATTGGCAAACGCTTCTTCTGTGGCTTCCACTCCTCATGACTCATATTCGGCTTCTCTGGTGGGACACATGTGACGCAAGGGGGACATAGAACAAGATAATAACAAGAAGAGAAACATCAACTTTATACCCATCAAACTAGACTATCTTGCGTCTCGCAACAAGTATATATCCGCCGGTTTCGTCACCTCATTTTGGACAGTTATCGTAGTAGTAATAGTGCCGTGAACCGGAAGTCGCCTAGTAATGTCATCCACGCTTAAATATTGTCGTCATAGACGTCATCATCAGTAATTATGATAACAACTCACACTCATTTGTTAGTAATATATTTCCAGTGCCTCTGTTTTGTGATAGTATAATTGTGTTATTCTCATTTGTATTTTTTTGGGTGGGAAAAATTATGAAGGCTTACTGACCACCACTGATTGTACGGTTTACGGACCAGTGAAAAAGAATTGTACCATGTACTGGACGGACAGTGACGACAGAGTGATCTTTCTGTTTCCTTTTTTGTCGCTATCATCGTGGTTCTCCTGGAAAGAAGTGTGAAGTGAAAGAAATGGAAAAGCTTGTAACTCTTTCCATCCCTCCGGTGCTTAGGAAGGATTTCCGTTTGAGCTCAATCCACCAAGTTAAATCCTGTTGCACTGGATACTCCGGAGCAATAGTTGATATATAAATATATTTCTGCCTTGACCACTGCTGGATGCAGTGGGAAAATGTTAACTCTCGATATTTATGCATGCGGAGGAAAACAAGGAATACATTGCGTTGTTTTGAGCGAGCGACGCGGTATAGAATCATGTTAAAAGTGAAACAAGAACAACAAACAACAAACACAGCTATGACTCGTTCCTGTTCCCCCAAAGTAGTAGTCAATTTTTGTTGTTGAATAGTTGGAAATAATGTAGTTCGCTAGTAGTTAAACAATATTGTGTATACACATATATAGCATTGTAATTGAGAACCCGTGAATAGTTTGAGTCTTTCGCGGTATCAACTAATTCCACAAGAGGTTTTTCTTATAGCAGTAAATGTAGTCTCGAATAGTCGTATTATTATTATAATTATGATTGCGTGCGTAGGTATGGTAGGACCTTACCTATAATATATCTTTAGGTGGTATCACCTCAACATGAATATGAGAATTTTCCAACAAACATTACAAGTCCTGAGCTCCATCCAAATTGTTGTTGAGCATGTGTAGGCGACACCTCAAAATGTTTTTTAACCTTGTCTGAATGCATGTATGATGAGAGTAGTTGACCTGGAGCGAGCTCTGTTGTTTGATATTTTTTCAGGCGTACACTCAGATACACACATACACATGTACACACACTTTAGTAGTTCCTCATTTTATCACAGTCAGACTGATGAATCCGTTCTGACTGACTGAGCCAGGTTGGCTGTGAGAAGCATGCATACTCCAACCTGAGTATCACCTTTTTTTCTCGTCCAATAATATTTCAGGAATTGATTTTGTTAAGTTATTCAATTAACAGTAAAGTAGTGAGCTGTGTACTTGTGTCATTGGGAAAGTGGGTGTTACGTGGAGTCGTTCCTAAATTGTTGCATTATTTGCATCACCTCCTAACTGTGGGGTTTCGGCCGACTGGAATGGAAGGTACGGACTTAAGTGAGACTTCTCACATTCATTTTTTTGCTCATATGCCCGTACTTGATAGTTATGGCCAAACGACGTTGAAGGAACTAATTCGATGTATTAGAACCTTAGAAGTTTAAATTATTCAGAGTCAATCTGTTCTGTTGTGTTGCGGTAAATGAAACCTGAGTTGATGTGGATCCATGCTGCTGTATTACATTAATGAGCAATGCCATATAGTGCGGCACAAGTTGGGAATTTATCGGAATAAAATTGAAAGGCACAGTGATATAATTATTGCCACTTTATTTATTAGAAGGCCTTACACCCGGTATCGGGTTGTAAAAATTATTTAATCTCACGACTATCGCACACGTCTCGTGAAAAACCGGATTTTTCCTTGCAGTCATTTACCAGATTACACTTCCAAGCGGTAGGCTGCGCTACGTGCGCACATGTGTGAAAAAATATACGTATATACTTCGTACAACGCAAGGCTATGTAATTAATGCATTCACATAACTTACCTAATCACATAACGAACACGTAAAGTCCTGCCCTGAAAAAGGCAAACTTGGGCATGCAAATTCCCGGTTGCGTGTCAAGATTTTTAGCTGCAGGATATAATCCGTGTATGTCATATGATAATTACCAGAGGATGGAGTCGAAGAGTACATATCCAGGTTGCTCAAGATCCATGCAATCACTTCTGGGCGCTTGAACTCACTTTTGAATCTTGAGATAAGGAATGGCGGAAGGTCGGAAACGCTATCTTCAGGGGCCTTCCCATACATGATTCAGCACATTTAATGAGTAGTGCTCCCAAGACTGTTCAACTCCCAAAGAAGACACGTTGTTTCAGCGTAACATCAATTATGCATGCTATTTCAGGAACTGATTTGATCTCGTGCAAACACTGGAAATTACTGGTAAATGGTAGACTCTAACGATAAGCTTTTGGATCTGAACTTAATTGGATTGTAAACGGGATAGTTCTGGATGCTTTCACTGATATTTCCCAGATATTGTACACCTCCTCATTATTCCAGGTTTATCCACAAATGCTTATTTCTTCCCGCGTCTCAAGAGGTCAACAACCGGGAGATATGAACTGGAAATTTTAAGTACATGCCGAAACGCAGAAGAGTTGTTGGGGGCGTTGAAAATGATGGGAGCATTTTTTTTTCTCATTCTGAAGTGTAATTGTTTACATTTGACTTTATTTCCATTTGAATGAAATTTTGAAGGTTATAAAAACAATGAATATCGAACAGTATATTTGAGATAACATGCCCAGGTAATTGACATTTCATTATTTTACTGTTTCGGCAATCGAACATTCAACACTATAATACGTACCACGTTCGGTTTTTTGGAGTGTCACGGAAAATCTCAGCGGATTTCATTCCGTTTTTATTGTGCAGTAAAAATTTCAACGGTTGACAACCCAGGAACATATTTAATTAGAACATGTAATTACACATATAATTGTATAACGAAAGATAAATATGTATACCTTCGGTTACCATCCGTTTGTAAGGCAACTTTTTTATATGAATAAGCGTTGGTCTGGGGCAACTCTATTATTGAAGTCACTCCAGTCAAAAACTAAATAAAATCTTGTATGGTCCATGATCCATATTTATGATGGTTGTATTTTTTATCCCACTTAAAAATACGCGAAGATCCAGAGAGAGAGAGAGAGAGAATGAGAAGAATCCCTGATGCTGCATATATATACACACACGTCATAGCAAATAATTTGTAGCATTCGTTGTCACATTTTGCACCTTTGGATTCTCATCATCATCATCATTCTCAGGATAAAATAAATATTTAGACTTTCCGTCCTATATACTCACATCTTTGGAAAAGTATATGAAGGCTAACATGCGGCCTGGAAAAGAACATTTTTGACTAGAAATCTGAACGTCATTTATTGAGGGTGTGTCACACTATACATATTATAATTATCATTATGCGTACGATTATTGGAAAATCACTAAAAGAGCGTCTTTTTCCATTTGTTTCTGAATGTGTGTTGTCATGTCATGTGTGTGAGGCTCATTTTTGTAATGATTTCGTGTATGTGCAACAAGCTTCGATTTTCTGGAGGTATACGAGTTTTTATTGAGCACCAGGGTTGGCAATAATGTCGATAAAAGACCATTCAGTTATCGGCGAATAATGAAAGGGTTATCGTGGTTAAAAATGGCGAGTATCAACGTAAAACGTATT
>WJFA01001254.1:0-22933 GCA_009870155.1 Pseudobourletiella spinata | reverse complement strand
AATCATCCTAGGTGACCTCCTAAATCCACATAGTGTCGAATCTGTGCTAGGGTGGCATGTGAATTCCTCCCCTTGTGAGTAGTATCCGTCGTGTCGTCGTCGTCGTCGTCGTGGAAGAGGTTGGGGCGCGTCCAGGCCGTGTGATGATGATCTTGTTGAATGATAAAGTTTTAATATGCTCTTCATTTTGTTACCCGCTGCCACCGCCATGCGGGATAATGGGGGAGAAGAGGCTGTGAACGAACTGTTCGTCTTCATTCCCTGACTACATTTCCCTCTCACATGGCGCGACACGACGACCACCTCTCTCAACCTTTCTCACCATTGGAAAAAATGAGAGCATCCGTTTTGAAGGATATATGGAGAGGAAGCCAGCGGAAGTTGTTGAGAGTAAACTTTTATGAGTGGAATGGCGGAGATATTCGGGATTATTAGCGTTCGCGTTGTATAGCAGTAAGTCATCGTCGTCGTCGTGAGTAATAGTAATATTTGTGGAGGTGGGGGAGGCTATGGTTGTTGGTCTTCCTGTATAATACCTTATATGGTTTCATCACACGCTTCCATTCACAACAACACCGCCGCCATACACACCAGTCAAAATTTTCCCAAGGTGCACGAGCTCATTTGGGATATTATCAGTCTCTGACTGACTCACTGACTGAGTGATAGTGTGAAAGAAAACTATATAGATTTACAACTTTGACTTTTGTATGTGAAAAGTTGTGTTGTGGGGGTGGGAGGCGGAGACTGGACGGGAGGAGGATGATGTCCCCTCACTGGAAGACTGGCCCATAAGTTGTCATTTGCACACATCAAAGGGACAACCTCCTTATTTTCTAAAGAGAAAATCAATGTTGGTAAGATGCTGGATGGATGGATGGATGGATGGATGTACTGGATGGGAAAACATGCCGTGCATTTGTGTGCACTGTACCTGGAGGGGGCGGGTTGTGATTGATGGACCTCTGTTCCACTCTGGTAGTAATGGGGAGTCATGCGTGGAAGAATGTGGAGTATACTGTGTGGTTTGATGTTTTCACACCTTGCTCTATAGTGGAAGTTGTGACAGGTCCCTCCATAATCCGGAAGAGGCGTGTGTTATTATTACATATATCAAGTGTGAGTCCATGTCATAGCCATGTGGGACTATAGTGGGTTAAGCCCCCTTGTCGAGGAGGATGAGGTTTTTGCACTTTCAGCACTCTAACGCATACCTTTGTTTCCCGTGTGGGGAGCTCTCGGCTTCTACACTACTTACTAGTGAATGGATGAGAGGCGCGGGCGGCATGTTTGCATGTAGTATTGGTAGTTGTAATAGTAGTAGTAGTAGTAGTAGTAGTAGTAGTAGTAGATTAATGTGGTGGATCCGAGGTGTGGCCCGACGGCGTTTGGGAAAAAGCATGACCCTGCTGCCGGTGTACCGCACAGAATGCTTCCCAGACCGGTCCGGTCCGACTGTGCTTTGTATACACAGTAGTAGTTTGAACCGTGAGCATTTCCTTCGTCCCCATAGGGATGTAATAACCCAGGGCCTGGTTAATACCCGATCCTGGGTGGGACCCCGTCGGGATGGATGTTTCTGGGGGGGGGCACAATGTGGACGGAGAGCCGAGCTTTGTTTTCAAATTTTATTTGACACAAAGCTGACTGGTTGACTGATTGGGATGAGTGTGATGTGTACGATGGATCAGATGAAATCCTAGATATACTTGAGCTCCACATCAAGTTAAGCACTTGTTCCTTCCTCCCCCTGCCTCTCAATAATGTTCGCTCGGTACGTTCGCTCTCTGCCAGGCTCTCCGCATTTATGAATGTCTCTGCGGTGGAGCGCCGCTTATAGCCGGTCAGTCATTTGACAGCTCACCTAATAGAGCTGGAGTGGAATGCCCGCTCTGCCCGTAGTATTTCCCCCCAAGAATGTCATCAGCTGCAAAAATCCGTGGTGGAGTTATTGTTGTTGTTGTTGGGCAGAGCGGACAGGGGGCTAACCCGTTGTGCTCCTGCTCTTCCTCTGGTGCTAGATTTATGTTTGCATATCTGATAGCAACGTGGATTCGTCGAGAAATCATAATAATGAGTGGTTGATATTGTATTAGTGGATGAGCTGTTGAGTCAGACGTGCATGATCAAGGCTGTTATTTGTGCATTATGTCCTCGAAGTACAGTCTTATGACCCGTCGCTCATGCACGCTCATGTAGAGATGAGGGTGACGACAATCGCAGTTTGTAGCTATCCGCTAGCGTCGTGTTTGTGTACATTATGTGTGTTTGCGGGTTTATAAATTATGATTAGCCTCGCTAGTTGTGCCGGGGACATTTTATTACTGGGGGAGGCTGGGCAGGGAGGCAAAGATATGTATTTACACATATACATATATTCGTGTAGGGTACATGTGAGGTGGACCTGATAGGTTAAGAGACGAGCACGTTTTGCTGGTGTTATCTGATCTATATCTCTAATAGACGCGGAGTCAGCAAAGTCTCTGTTTTCAAGTCTGTAATCGATAAGTCAACTAACTGGCTGTGAGAGCCGAAGCAGTGGAAATATGAATGTGTGCTTGTGTGTGTGTGTGTGTGTGTGTGTGTGTGTGTGTGTGTGTGTATTTGTGTTTGTGTGTGTAGGTGGAGTGAATTATATTTGCTCTACTGGACCGTCGCCACTGCTGCTGTTAACTTTTTTTTAACCGCGACGAGTATCCTCTCTGCGTGTGGAACTATTTGGTGGTGTGGTTGTGGAAGTGCATGTTGACGGACGAAGTCGGCTCTCTCACAGCCTCACTCGCATCCCAACAGCGTCGCTAATTGGTTAAGTGACGCTCCTCAAAATGCACTCATGACCGTGGACATTGGCATCATGGAAGTGACTCTCCTTGTAGCTAAACTGTGAGTGGGTGAGATAACCATGATGATGAGCTCTGGTTTTCTCCATGACTCCTAAGCTCACAGTTCAAGGGGTAAGAGGTTGCACTAGTGTGAGCCTTCCATACATACATATAGTTCTGTGCATCAACTATCTACGACAAGAATGAAAAATGCGACCGATGGTAATGTTCCGGGTTTTTTCTTACAACACTATTACAAGATATGTGAGAACTCTATTTGACAAGGGGTCCGGGGAGAAATAAGAGCTCAGACCGAGAGAGATTACAAATTGCTCGCTAGTTCAGTCCAACTTCTCGAATTTCACAGACGCTGCTCCTGGCTCATTTGACGACCGGGGAATGAAGGGGGAGGGGGTAGGGCGCGATTGGGAGAAGGCGGTGAAATGTAACTCTGTGGTGGACCGAGTAAAGTTAGTGTAGCCTCAGTTCGGTCCGTCGTGTGGAAAAGTATGTATTATATATCCCTGTACTTTGGGATGGAGCAGGCGGGGATGATGAATGTAAGGAAAATATTTTCCCACCATCAACATGAACATTGCTGACCTTTGTCAACTGGAGGTCAGTAAAAATGACAAACGACCTGAGTGGGTCGGAGAGGGGTGCTCGTCTTATAGTGGGAGTGGAGAGAGAGCCACACGGAGGGAAAGAGAGAGAGAGAGAGAGAGCAAGAGAGCGAGAGAGATTATGAACGGGACGTGGGTGGAAAAAACTGGAGAAACGTAAAACGCGCTCTTTGAGTGCGATAAAATAAACTGCGTAAGTGTGTGACTTGGTGTGCGTGTGTGTGTGTGTGTGTGTGTGCCTCTGCCTGTGAGAGTGCTTTAAAATGAGCCTTGTGTCAAGGAGTTTGAGGTTGTTGGGAAGGCGGTCATTCTAACCATGAATGATTAGAATGAAGGGGATCCGAATATCTCCGCACAACCCTGACATAGACTCCTTGCCTAAATGGTGACTGACTTAGAGAGAGAGAGAGAGAGAGAGAGAGAGAGAGAGAGAGAGGCGATTCATAATTATTATTATCCTCTGGTGGAGGCGAGAGGGAGAGGATACATGGAAACAAGCAGTTGGTTCACTCTCTATATAGAGATAATAATGACGACATTCATACATGCTCTCACAGAGGTTCTCTCTGTAAAGCAAAACGGAGCCACCATGAATTTTTATGGGATCATCAGCCGTGGCATGGCCCGACTCCGCACTCTCACAGTCAGTTGTCATTAACTTTTCTCATTCCTCCACTCATGTTGAGCATAGAGAGTGAGAATTCCCGTCAGCACCTCTCTCGCTCACACACACGCACACACTCACACATACTCACTGACTCATACACTTTCCAGCAAGTATCCATATCCATTCATTCTGATTTGGAAGACGCTCAGCCAGGACCAGCAGCAGCATCATAAGAAGTGGATATAAGGATGTGAAAACAGCGAGGATATGGTTGCGGTTACAATGCACTCACTTTTTGTACATGTATTTATACGTGTATAATATAATGTGTGTGTGTTGTGTGTGTGTGTGTGTGTGTGTGTGTGTGTGTGTGTGTGAGAGAGAGAGAGAGAGAGAGAGAAAGAGAGTGAGGCCGTTAAAATTTTTGGAATTGGAAGACTTTTTACTTTGAGGAAGAGGAAGATGTTTCACAAGACTCCTCTGCTCCTCCTCAATCTCCTCATCATCGTCTTCCTCTTCTCCTCCTAACTCTGTGTATATAGCTGTCCCAGGGGCGTGGACTGGTGCAAATTGACCTCTTTGTGATTTACATACCTTATACAGATGAATTTTCCCGCAGGGGCAAATAAGGTGAGTATCCTATAAGAGACGACGGAGGACGTGGGCACATATGATACATGCTGGCGGTGGTGATGATGATGATGATGATGGAATTGATATATGAGTTTCATGGCTAATTGCATGATTATTGTCAAGGGGGTGGCAAGAACGGAGCTGGTGAATTCTGCCCAAATCATTCCAATTAAAGTTGAGAAAATTGCTGTCATATACCCGCTGTCTCTGTAGCTCCACACGTGTACTACGTCGTCCAAAGTCTCGCACTCTCGCACACACTCACTCACAGGTAAACATGCTCATAGCTATGTACGCAGACCCACATTATTATGAGACATATAAAGGCCAGACAATGAAGACCATTGTTGTTTTTGTTTCGATGAAATGCTTGCCGCTGACTTGTTCCAGCCACAAGTTGTTGACCAACGCCAAGATCCCCTCATCATATCCACGAATCTCCAAGGTGTTTGCATGGTTATGCATGATATAAGCTATGGAGGAGGAGGAGCCAGAAGGAACAGACAGGGTTGATGTTTGATGTTAAAAAAGACAGGAAGAATGTTTGTACCTTATCATATAAAAGTGGAAAATACTGAGGAGGCGGCGACGGCGGCGGTGGCGGAGAAACTGTCCCTCTGAGCTCAAGTTGTTTCTCCCCAAATAAACACAACCATCCTGTCTGCTGTAAACTATATACTGTAGTTATGGCAGAAGTGATAGTAGTAGTAGTAGTATGGTACCCATGCCCACCAATTGTTGACATAGTACAAGAAATTAGTTGAATCCTGTGGAAATGTCTTTTGTTAGACAATTGAAGACTAATTATGCACGGCTTTTCCTCTTCCTTTCCGCAGTGTGTGTGCGTGTGTGAATGTGCTTTGGGCGTGTTGTATGATAGCCTGTGCAGGCCGTTGCAATGAGCCCACCATGTAATCATACCTTGTTCGCGTACGCATGCACATGTATACCCACAGAGGAGGTACAAATCTACTTACCTAGTCGGAAACTACATGCTGCAGGTTGGACACCGTGGTTCACTTGTGCTGCAGGAGCCTGTCTTTATTACTTTGATTATATGATTTACACTGTGAGAAGTTCGATGGTTACGTTTCGAGCTAAGTGGGCAAGGATTGTGTGTGTGTGTGTGTGTGTGTGTGTGTGTGTGTGTGTGTGTGTGGGACAGAGAGAGAGAGAAGTGAGGTAGTGTGCGTAATTTTGAAGGAAATGACACAGACATAATCATTGTATATGAGAAATATAACATATAGCGTATGGAGCTTCATTCATGAATTTATGCAACAATTTGGATAATTGTAGGTAACGAGTCTGATTTGGTCGTTTGTGCAAAAAGTTAGCCGTCTGGTCGACTTATGTCCTTGAGTTCTGGATGGTTCGTCCTGCTGGTGGTGGTGTTGATGGTGGTGATGATGGTAGAGGTAGTACAGTTGTTGTGTTATTCTCCTATCCTTCGCGCCTCACAGACACAATCAAGGTGGATGGGCGATGATCGTGAATGTGTGTGTGTGTGTGTGTGTGTGTGTGTGTGTGTGTGGCTGTGCTGGGATTGTGGTGGATGGAGGAGGCATAGGAGAGATGTGAGGAGGGTTTTTCACAGTCTCATCATCACTACTACAACCAGCACGTACTGCTGTATTACTCTTAAACCACCACGCCGAACCTTGAGGGAGTTAAGTTGGAATATGTAGGGCCTGTAGCGTGGATGTGGACGCCCATATGGAAGTCCTCATCTCGCGCTCTCTATCTCGGTATGTGAGACGCTCTTCCCCCACCCCCCGGTTTTTTTAACGAATTCCACAGAACCACCTTCATCCTCTGTAGCATAGTAAATCTCTGAGGTATGTTGGGAGGATGGTTTTGGAAGTGGTGGTAGTGGTAGTGGTAGTGTGCGATAGAGACGGAACGGTATCACATGCAGTCTGTAATACGTAGAGAAGTACTGACTGACTGACTGACTGGGAATGCGACGTCGTTGGAGTGCCCGCAGACTCACTTGAGGACCACTAATGCACAATGGCTTCACGTATAGCTCCATACTACATACGTGCCTACCTTGTAAAATTTACATTTGTGGGTCGTGGGTGCACTGGATTCCGTCTCCCACTTGCCCATTTCATCATCATCGTCATGATCATGATGAGAAGTTGTGGTGGTGGTAGTAGTAGCGGCTGGAGTATCCTGATCCTCCATAGTATGAACCAGCAGATGTGGCAGCAGGAGTGTTCGTCCAAGAGCATGTAATACAGGGAAGGCAGGAAGACATAGAATACACCATATGATCAGTAACTGAGGGTCTCCTCCAGTCGTGTCTGGGCCGGTGTACACATAGACAGGCAGGCACACACACACAAGTGATATTAGCATGTAGAAATGCGCATATAATTCAAGTTGCTCTGTGTGTAGTATTATATATAAATGTGTGCATGTGTGTGCCTGTGTGTGTGTGCAGTGCACAGCTTCCATTTTTTTCCTCATCCGCATTCGACATTCCATCAAAGCTAGCTCAAGGCTACGAACCCACCAAACTTCATTCCGACTGATCAGCTTAGTCCTTAAATAGATGTTTATCATTTAATTTCAGTCCTTCGGGATTTGGACTGGAGGTAAGGAGGAGGACGATGGTCTTTGAGGTTTATAAATTTTCCGAGGAGTATAGGCCTTCCTCTTTCGGGACCTTCTACCGCTACTACCTTCGTTCCTGGATTCACGCGAGGATCCAGTCTGTACCTACCACCACGACCACTACTACTACTACGATTACCACTGCTATTACTACTATGACGACGACGACAACAACGATAGCGACCACCACTGCTATTCATCCCTTGCTCTATTTATTGACCCCCAGGACGTGTTTCCCTTCCAACATCCCATTGTCTTGGCCCGCTCTCAAAGGTGATTGAATAGGAGAGGGAAAGGTCGTTCTAAGAAAAACAGGGGCTACCTCAAAGGTTACGCTCATGATTTTCCAAAAGGTTACGTAGTTTACCTGCCCCTTCTCTCTTGTACACGCGAGAAGGATGCGGAGGCACTAGTAGACTCCGTATATATGTAAATGCGTATGTATTGGAAGCACACAATAACAGTTGGTGGTGGTGGTGGTGATGATGGTTTTGGTACAGGGGAAGCTTTCTGAGTCCGGAACACTACTACTATGAATAGATGGGAATGGTAATGTGAGGAAAATCTCACGCTGGTGTCACCACCACCGCTCCTCTTGAATTACCACTGCATTTACTGCATTATAATTGTTCGCGGCGTATGAAAAATAATATTAACGCTGTGTGCCACACACACACACACACACACACACATCCACACACATACACATACAATCACACACGAATACTCAAACACAGGTTGATATGCGTATGTCTGTGCCGCACATAGCGTCAATAACGATATTTGTGACACATAAAATGACGGATGAATGTTTGGATGGGTGTAAAGGATGCAGAGGCCTCCTCATCTTCTTCATTTTCCATCATTACTGTCTCTGCACGAACAGTAGAGAGAAAATTGGGAGAAAATTGTTAATTTCATCCAGCACAACGGTGACATCTCCTTGTACTGACCCTTTCTGAAAGGCTAACCCCGTTATATGCCAATTTTATCAGTCTGAACAGAACTCTTATCTCGGTATGACCAACATATTTTTGTCATTACATTTGAAACGGTGCAATAGGTATTACTATTGCTTATGATGGACAAGTTCTCTTAGTTGCTCTGTGTTTCTAGCGAGGTATCTTGAGTTGATTCCGCGGTTGTTAATTTTGTTGTTGTAGATGTTCCTTAGGAGCCATTAGCTTGGAATTTTCTAATAATGAAATCGTCGTTACAAAGCGTAGTCCAACTGTGTGGTAACCTTTAATCAGCTGCTGTTTGACCCGCGGTTATTCCAGCAGTGAGAGAGAGAGAGGGGCAGGCAAGGCAAGGCAGAGATGGAGAGAACATAGCATGATGATGATGATGATGCTCCCGTAAAAAATTGTTGTTGCCCTCCAGGAGAAGAGGCTAAAGCTCGGTCCCTCGGGCACTGAGCCACTTAAGTGGGCCAAGTTTTTTCCGGCATGCGTCCTCATCTTCATCATCATCATCATCATCATCATCCTTCTCCTCCATGTGATCATCATGTTGAAAAAGCAGGAGGAGGAATGCCGTCCATCTGATTTACAGTTTCTCCCGTATTTATTCTTTTAATAATACATACGTGCGATCGTCTTAGGATTTCGTAATTGGTTGTTGGGGGATTAGGAAACCTACTCGGGTCTAAGCTGACGGGATAATTTGTTTGCAACTAAAACCTCACTCGCTCAAGCTTCACTCCCGGAGCACCTCACTCAAACCCTTATGCCAATGCCATGCCGGTGAGATGATGTGAAGGGGAACGAGCATGTGGGCTATCTATCGGCGGGTTAAACGGATGCGAAACTTTCCTCTCCCCCTGGGGGTATCCGTAGCTGGAACAGCAGTGGAGGATCCCATGTGAAATGTGGATTTAAAACATGTTCCACTCCGACTCTTCTCATCCGTACTGTGAATGCTTGCCCTTCGTATTAACACCTTCAGTACGAGCAGGGAGAGGATGAACTGGAAGGTTTGAACAGATGGAATTAACACGGTAGCAGTGTGGGGGAGCAACCTTTGGAATGGAGGACTTGTTTCCATTTCCACGAACCAAGTGGTATTGCTAATGTAATTTCTTAATCAGACAGTGGCTTCCATCGTCTGCATCCATTGGGTCTGTGTGCGGAATCGTGCTGGTTCCTTGCGTGCATGTGTGTGTGTGTGTGTGTGTGTGTGGTGAGCTACGTTTACGTACGTTGAGTTGTAGTCCGTGTTTATTTTCGAGCCGGTGCGTATCGATGTGTGCTCTTCACCGTGAGCGAATTTTATGCGCCTAGTAGTAGGTTTAATCCATGAAGTGGCCTATCTGTATGACAGTAGCATTGTATTGTAGCACATTGCGTAATGCCACAAGTGCAGGGTTCCGCATTATTCACCATGCTTAAAAAAGTATATATCCCTATATACACTGTCCTGTGCGACTCGAGCTGTCGTTGTAACAACAGAAGAGTATTATATGGCCCGATAGTGAGAATGGAAATGTATGTGAACCAGGGCAATTCCCCCTATTATTATTCCGTAAAGTTTGGTCCTGACAAAGCAATATGTTTATTTGTGTTCCGTGATAGTGCGTGACAGAAAATTTTAATCTTACGCAAGCCCTCACTGACTGACTGAGTGAGTGAGTGAGTGAGTGAGTGAGTGAGTGAGTGAGTGAGTGAGTGAGTGAGGGAGGGAGGCAGGGAGAGAATGCGTACGTCTGTTTCTGGGTGTAAAAGAAAGCACCTGCTGAACAGTTCATCCAAAAGTATAGAGCAGCCAGCACTGTTGCGGTGTGAATAAAGTATATAGATTTTATAGATGTCTCATAGCCAGCCTGCTGTCTTGCTTTGGATGGTTAGTAGTAGCGGTAGTAGTGGCAGTATAGCTGTAGTAATGAAATGAACTAGTAATAGCCGGTATTGAGGAGCTCTGCGTGGAGTGAAGGCACTCACCCTTTACAACAGCCAACTATGTGGGTCTGCATATAATATAAACCATGTGCGTGAGCCGTGTATATAGGTGAACATGATGGGACAGCTGCTGCGTAAGCCCACGCACACGCCACACAGCAGTTTGAAGAACAATGGACGATGTGTAAAAGAGTGAAGCGTGTTGCGGAGCAAGGGATGACCTAAAAGGGTGGTGGAGGAGGAGTAGGAGGAGGAAGGAGGAAAAAGGTGTAGCGTAAGAGAGTAGTGGTGACTGGATCTATCCCCCCTCCCCCACCCCGTATTATGCACGGCGATAATGATGGACGCGGAGGTTTGCGATCAGCAGTAGGAGCGGTGCTGCTCGTCGTCCTGGTGGGGTCGGTGATGTGAGGAGTAGTGGTGGTGTAGTAGCATACAAGAATAATCTCAAAGTGGGAATCATCTGCCTCAAAAATGAGCTGGTCGGAGAAAAGGAAGAGGAAAATGTTAATAAGGGACAGGTGGTTAGCGCGTGTCCCGAAGAAGACCGCGCTCTGAGTCAGTCAGCTTTTGGAGGGTAGGAAGCACCTGTTCAGCGTATATCCGAAAATTAGCCCCACCACCCCGCGTGGAAGGGGGACAGACAAAGCGTGTAGGTACAGGAGCAAAATGTTATTTTCGGCAGGAGCGGCCAGTCTTATTATAAGGGCGTTTGAAGTATTTGCTCCGTAGTCTGTATGTCTATGGTGATGAGGAAAGGATGGGATAGGCCAGAGAAATATATACCGGCCCTTAACTGACTCAAATGAAAGTTGGTAGTTTAGTTTTTGTTGTTGTCGCCGAGCTCCCGTCATCGTCGTCATTATCAGCCTACTCGTTTGGCCTATCCATTCTTCGGGGGAGCTCGTCGTCGTCGTCGTCGTTTCGTCGTCCGCCGCGTGTTTACCTCGGTTTCCGATCATTAGATCGCTCTCCTATTCTACCTCGATTATGGGTGGTGGAGAAAATTACGTGAGCATGATGATGTGGAGTGTCGCGGCGGATCGGTGGTTGGCGGGCGGCCTCGAGTCCGTAAGCATTTCAGAAATTGCCAATTTCCCCTCGGAGAAGTTGGAGGAGCAAGTAGCATTCGGAGTATGATGAGCCGCCGCTTTGGTTGGAACAACTCACAGGCCTTGTTCCTGTTGTTGTTTGTGAATGTGTGTGTGTGTGTGTGTGTGTGTGTGTGTGTGTGTGTGTGTGTGTGTGTATGGTGGAGGAAATTCATGGGAAAAGCCCTCAAGCTCATGCTGAATCGTATCGTATCTTTCCTTTTCGTGAATGCAGCAAGTTGTCAGGTTGTGAGGCAAGGCGCGGAAGGAATTGTCTCGTGGCTATGAATCGGAGTATGAGCGGAATAGGGTGTAGCATGCAGGCAGGCAGTTGTGGAAGGGGATATGGAGTTGTGTAGTCGCCATAGCTGAATTTGGTGGAGGAGAGAGGGTGGACTTAAGTGCGAGAGGAGGAGCTGCAGCAGCAGCAGCAACAACAACAACAACAACAACAACAACAACAACAACAACGGTGGAGTCGGGCGGCTGGCTTATTTGTGGCTTTATTGGGAAGCATTTTAGATTGACAGGTAGGAAGCGATACGGGGCTATCCCGCTGACTTATAAACAAGCTCTGTTAGCGGCCGCCCGCACTTTTTCTGCCCGGTCAAATGTGTCTTTTGTGGAGAGGGGACAAATTAGGTGACAGGCGGATGCCGGTTGGCTCTACTGCGGGCACTTGGTCTTTCTTTCTAGTGACATCATGTCAACTCCTCTCACACGGCCTCAGGCATCCCGGGCCCATATATATATATGCACGTGGAAGGGTGGACTTTTGAAAATCCAACTGATGTGTCAGCCCGGGTATACACGCACAAATATTCACACACGCACACACACACACACATCTATATGCACACATGAGCAGTCGTCAGTGTTGTGATTAGATTGTTTACACTTGTCACTCTCCTGTTTTTGTCAGCATTTTTGGAGGAGGAAGAAGAGGAGGAGGTTGATGATAGGGATGACACATGACTTCTTTTAAGGACCAATTTCTCCCCAGGATGCTTGCTTCTTTGATGAATGGAGTCATTCCCCGTCTGTTTAGTATTAATTACGTGACCAACCCGACTGGTGCTGCTGCTGCTGCCGCCGCCGCCGCTATATGCTGGGTGGCTCTAGTAGTGGGAATGCAGCAGCACTGCGGGAAATAAATCATGAGCAGTAAACTCTCAGTTATGGGATGACGGCAGCTTCAGCCCGGGTTGAGCTAGCTAGTGAGCTTTGCTGTTCCGTAGTTCTTTGCATATCGGGAATTTTTTTGGGTTACCATCAACTGCTGTCGTCGTGTAATTGCGGGCCGGGAGTAAGAAAATGGGGGAACTTTGCGGGGCTTTTTGACCATGTGTGTGTATATGTGTTTTTGTAGTTGTGAGTGTGCACATGATGGGAAGGGAAGGATTGATTTTTAGCGACTGCCGAGCCGAGACTTTTCGGAAGCGGAAGTGCGGCGGAGAACATAATATGGAGAATGAGTGTGTACGTATACGTATATGTATATGTACATATAAATATACGTGTGTGTTCGTGTGTGTGTGAACGTGTATGTTGTACACAGTTTTCGACCGAGTCGACTCCGAACCTGTGTCAGAGTCATAAATGAAGAGCATGCGGGGGTGAGGGAGTTGCAGCAGGCAGGGAACAAGACAGAGAAAGAGAGGGAGAGAGACGGGGAGGGGGGAAGGGGTGGGGTGGAGGCGGTGGAAAAAAAAAACGAGTATATGGAGTGAAATCATGGAATAAATAAAGGGTTCTGTATAGCTGTGATGTGATGTGCTTTCAACTCCTACTACTACTCCCACACCTTCAGTCATTTACTTTGCAGTTTCTCTCCTAAAGGATCCTGCTGCTTGATTTGGCGTAGTGTAGTAAAGTAGGGAGCCAGGGAGTATGTGGAAGTTGTGTATGTATGAGTTGGGATGATGGAACTGTAGTAGTAGTGTATACATACTCTCATGTGTGTCTGGGTGGGTCTCTGCGTGAGCCGTCTGTGTTTGGGGGGACGAGGGAGATGGTCCGCACATTCTTGGGTGTGTGTGTGTGTGTGTGTGTGTGTGTATTTGCCTCCGTGTATGAACTGTGGATGTGAATGTGTGGACGTGGAATGTGCATGGCGTGCTGGTTTTGGAAGTCTCTGTGAATCGGAAGAGGTATGAGTGAGACAGAAGAGGAAAAGCGACTGACTGTAGCATCCCCGTCCGCCCCCTTGTAGACGTTTTCAGATCGATAAACGCTTTTCTGCCCTTGAACTGCCCTTGGTTGAACACATATGTCCTAGGCCTACTATATGTTTCCCCAGTCGAGAGTTTTTCTCTCTCAGTCTGCGTATGTGTGTGTGTGTGTGTGTATATGTATAGAGGCAGGAGCCCCCAGTCAGGGACGTAGTAGTAGTATTTTACGTTAGTGTGTGTGTGTGTATGTGTGTGTGTGAGTGCGGATGATCCAACTCGAGGCGAGGAGCTCTCGAGGAATTTGTGAGAGATGACGACGACCATACTACTACTACTACTACGAACTACACTACGACTACTACTACTACTACTACAACTGACTGGGCCGCAGAGTAAAAAAGACGACGACGCATCTGTAGGATGAAACGAGCCAGTATGTATGTTCCTCTCCAACAGCCACTCGTCTGAGAGAGGCTGTGAACTGACTCCCAAAATATTGTTCGTCTTGTTGATATAATTATGTGCGTACGTGTATGTGTCTGGGAGGTATTTGTGTCAGTTGCTATAGGGGAGGAGGCTTATTCCATGCGGTTCACAGAGACATACACTACAATTGCAGACGCACATGCATACGTGCGAACAACTACGGAGAGTCACCATGGTACCCATATGCACGACCGCACCATCTGTATGAGTTGGATGCAGTGTATATAGGGTACCCCTGAGAGTACACTGAACCAGACTATATATACCCTTGGCTTCCCTCCCCGCCGTCCCCTATAATACAAGTGCTTCAGTGTCTCTCTCTCTCTCTCTCTTTCCCTCTCTTTCCCTCAACCAGGAGCAAAAGCCACTGCGGCACGACTGTGGGAGCTTAAAGCTAGACGCAGTGAGGCTACTACTACTGGTCGTATTGATAGTGGTGGTGGTGGTGGTGAGCAGGTTTTAGTTGGAACAAGTCTTTTTGTTGCAGCAGAAGCAGGATAGTAGTAGTATCAGTGGGAGCAGGAGCGTATAGGCGCGGACGAGCAATGTCGTGGGAAGAAGATGCTTTTCTCTTTTCTTGGTCCGCATTCACGCTCATACATTGTGCAGGAACCTCGCAGCTTCCTCGTCTTGTAGTGTAGTAGTAGTAGTAGTAGTTGTCGCCGTCGTATGCGAGCACACCATCCTCGTTGCAGGGGATCGATGTAAAACTTTTGGATGGAAGAGAGAGAGAGAGAGAGTGAGTGAGTGAGTGAGCCCGTTTGAGGCGTTACAGTCCATGCACGGAAGTATACATTACAATAGTACTGGTAGTAGTAGGAATGGAGTTTTTTCCCTCGTTTCTGACCGACCAATATGCGTACGCTTATGCTCCATTACTGCGGTCTCATGTGCTCTCTCTCTCTCTCACACACTTACACAGTATTAAGGATGAAGGAAGGGGGTGAATAGACATGAAAATCTTCCTTTGTCCTTAGCCTCATGTAAACTGCGGTGGAGAGGATAGTGGCGGCGGCGGAACTGAGTGAGTGAATGAGAATTGCCGTCCAGTTTGTATTACTAAAAAACGTGAAGTCTCTCTCCTTTCCACGTTGCAGCACTTTTCACATGCTCTCTCTCACTATCTCTCTCGTGCACCCCTCAAGTATGCGTATAATGAAAATCATGGCTCCCTCTCAGGATTGACTACTGAAATGTGGCCTGTGAATCACATGAATCCTCTCGGTCTGGGTATAAGCAGGTACTACTGCTGCTACTACTACTACTACTACTACTACTTACTTGGGCAAGGGATTGACTTGACTTGAGTGACTGGCTGACTGATGGACTTTGCGCGTGCGGAAGACTCACTGACTGACTGACTGACTGGGTGAGTCAAGTGAGGGAATGATTGAAATGGAGAGTGACTGACTGTGCGGCTTCAGCGTGGAGCGTATCGACTCTATCGGCGGCGGTGCTGGGTTTTTTTTCCGCCTGGCGGCTCATCATTATATAGAGATACTATCCTCGGCGGTTGAGGATATTATGCTCCGAGGGTCCTGATTATTATTGTGCCTCCTCCTGAGGCTTGAAATGTGGGAGGGGAACAGGCACGCGGAATGAGGAACATGCTCTTCTTCTTCTTCTTCTTCTTCTTCTTCTTCTTCTTCTTCTTCTTGTGAAACCAATGAATGGGAAGTGGTGCTCTTATTGCGTAAATTGTCTCTGATCGGAATGTGCTTACTACTTTTCCTTTGTACCTTTCTTCTTCGTCGTCTTCAGCATCCTCTGCATTTTGTCCTTGGACATGATGGTCCGCACGCAACTTGAGTTCATCCGGCTGACTGAACCGTGGTGAGGGTGTTGTTGGTGGTGGTGGTGGTTTCTGCTCTCGAGCCAGACGGCTGCAGTATATTGGACTAAAAGTTGTGTAATGAGCCAGGAACATGGAGCGTGAGTGAGACTCATATGCATTGGATCTCTTGAGGAGGGTGCTAATAGAGTGGATTTTTTTGTGTCACGCGCGCCGCCGTCAGTTCCAAGTGGACGACTGGGTGGGGGCGGTGCTGAATGAATAACATGCCATGATATGATATTACCCTCCTCTCTCGAATATTGAACTTCTCCGTCGTCCCTCTCATCATATTGTAATATGCTTACTTGGTTACAGACGTTGCGCTGTTGTTGTTGTTGTTGTTGTTGTTGCTGCTGCTGTTGCTGTTGTTGCCGTCGTAGTGGGATAAGTTTTATTTTGTTCTGGGGTGCAGGATAATAGGAACAGCTGGCGAATAGTGCGTGGATTGGATAATCTTTTTTAGTGATAGAATTATTTCCTCCGCCCAGGTAGCAGCTTACATGTGAAAATAGGACAAATATCTAAGAAATAATAATAGTGATAATAATAGTGGACCAAAGATTTCCCGTGCTGCTGGACAAAAAAATATATCCAGGTTTCTTTTCTTCAGTTTTTACCTGCGCTGTTGTGTTCTACAACAACGCACACAATGGCGGAGTGAGCCCTCTTGCTTACTCTGATCCATATATATTCCGGCTCCGGCTTGAATGAGGCGGATGAGCTTATAAATTGTTCTTTCTACTACTATGGAATGGAGGGGTTTGTATGTGTGCGTGTGTGTGTGTGTGTGTGTGTGTGTGTGTGTGTGTGTGTGTGTGTGTGTGTGTGTGTGTCTGTTTGTGTGTGTGTGTGTGTGTGTGTGTGTGTGTGTGTGTGTGTGTGTGTGTGTGTGTGTGTGTGTCTGTATGCTTCCTTGCTCTCGTCTGCCTAAGTGTCTCCCCATTCAAAGGAGCAGGGAAAAGGAAAGGTGGTGGAAAGGTATGGGTTTAGCAAGCGTGGGATGACAACAAGACCATGGCTACCGCGCCCAGCTGTTAGGCTCGTGCACACTTCACGTTAAAGATGCTTGTTGGGATATGCCTTTCTGTTTAATCTGTAGTTCAGATTTTTCCACATAGGTCTGACCGGTAGGGGAGTTGAATGAATCAAATGTATGTACGCATGTATGTATGTGTGCATAGTGCATATGCGTTGGGTGTGTATACGCGTGTCTAAGGAATTCTGAGAGCTCTTTCCTTCCTTCCTTGTGAAACGAAAGGCTCTCATGTGACTGTGGATGAGGGAGACGCTACTGAAATCATCTCCCTCCCCATCCTACACTCTTGGTTCTTCTTCCACCGCCATTTTTTCGGGACAGCGGAGGGATGAATCGGGGGTGGCACATGTGTATGTATAGGGTACGGGGGGATCGGATACAGTACTGCACTACTGTACGCTACAGCAGTACAGTACATCATATGCATTATATTTCCCGTCAAAAATGTTCCCGTTGAAAGGGAAACTGTCAGAGAGTGAAGGAGAGGGAGAGAGAGAGAGAGAGAGAGAGAGAGCCAACTGACCTTTACTTTTTGAAGAGAAAGACGAAGGAGAGATGACGAGAGGGAGGGGGGAGAGAAAAAAAAAGTTGGGATCGACGACATATCTGTGTTGTACAGGATTGAAGAGTAAAACTTGTGCTCAAGATTGGGCAACACAGTTGGCGGTTGAGGGATTCCATACGGCACAGCTGTGGTGTAGCACTTAAGAAGGGACCAAGTGGCATGAAACACCTGGCCTCACCACTATGTTGTTGCTGCTGCTGCTACTACGACTACACAATATACTATGCCGTACTGATCTTTTCCTTCTGGTTGAGAAACAACTGCGGGAGAGCACGCGCCCATATCTCGTGCGTCTTACTACTCCACTACTACCACCACTACTACTGCTACTATTATTACATTATACTCCGAACCCGACTGGCTGTATGGGTGATCCTATTTTTATGAACGTCCGTTTTTTTTCGACGTCTCCATACAGCGCGCGTAGAACGCACAAATGCCACCCCCTCTGAACTATTTTGGTAGTCGAGAGGGCTCAGCTTTTAGGTTTTTTCAGCTTCCGGTACACCCTCGCCATTGAGATTGTAAGGTTCATCATCATCATCATCATCGTCGTCGTCGTCGTCGTCAACTTCATCATCATCCCTGTCATATCATTGTACGGATATGCTGGTAATTGGGGGATCCAGTGTAGTCAGTAGTGGTGGGAGTAGCATTAGTAACATTGAAGATGATGATGATGGGAAGGAAGTGGGGAAGGCTTAATGAAATAATCGAAAATTATTATCATTAGCTGAATGGAAAGGAAGAGGAGAAAATTAATGGGAGGGAACTGGCGGGAGCATAAGGGATCCCGTCCATCAGAAACTCCCTCACTCTTTTCCTCAATGGATCTCCTCGTCGTCGTCCCACGGAGAACTCACTGAAAGCGCTTTGAAATGCGGGTCGGGTGGGGCGGGGGAGGGGAGTGCAAGACTTGAAAGGCTACTCCATAATATAGTTCATGGAGCACCACACCGCCCTTGGATAAATCCTAAGTGGATACTTGACGGATGATCAATTTATAAATGACAGGCAATCAACTTTAGGGTCACCGCATAACATTCACACAGTCTCCTCGAGACACTAAAGGTTCACAAGAGCACGGGAGGAGGTGATGGGATGACTCTTTTGTGGCACTTGGCGTGAGGCCTCAGAGTGTATGAGTACGACACACACACACACACACACACACATCATTTTCCACTCGAAGCCTGCTGGAACTGCGGCGGCATAGCCTTAGGACCATATCAAGCCTATCATGTGAAAGTTGGGTGACATTGGGGGAAGCGCTTTTAGTTTTTCCCGGGTTTTACCGCAATGGAAATTTCGTGTGGTGTTCAAATCGAACTGGTGTGAAGGGCTTCTTGTCGGAATACGGCCTACCACCGGTTGCATCCTCAGTCAGTCAGTCCGCCTATACCGATATCCCTCACATTGGCAGGAGCATGTATTAGACGTACGGGATTGATGGTAGGGATGGCCTCTCAGGGCATGAATTATGACTGTATTGCAGTAATGTGTTGTCATGCCGTGATGGTATAGTGATGTATGCAGCAGGGATGTATATCGTTTGTCTCTTCGAGCTGGTGTATAAATGTATACACGTCTGCATAGTGAGCCGCCATAGCAGTGAAGATTAGGGGATGGGAAGCAGGGAGTGATAACTGTGAGAGCATACGCTCTTGCCATTCATTATTTTCGTCCCAAGTTCAAGTGCATAAGTGAGGAGGGTATGATGAGGGAGGAAGTCTCTTCCGACATGATTAAACTGACAGGAAAGTTGTTTTGCTTTTTCATCTGCCTTGCGGAGCCGGAATATGTGGGGTGGGTGGGAAGGCACATGGGAACATACACGTAGATGTGTGTGTGTGCCGTTGTCTGTGTACATTGGAGTGTATGCCTGTGAGTGTGTATCGGCGTGTACGTGTGAGTGTGTATCGGGATGTACATGTGAGTGTGCACCGTATTGTACCACGTGAATGTGAGTAGTGGTTGATGGTGGCTAGTACTTGCGGTGGGGGTGGTAGGTGTGGTGGGTGCGATAGCGAGGAAGATGTTGGCCATGACGATATGCGGCGGTGGCGGCGGCAGCGACCTGGCTAGACGTGTAACGTTATAGTGAGCGTAAGGTTTAAAATTAGCCTTCCGCCGCCCCGACACTCGGGAAACTCGGTGCTCAGACAGGAAAAATGCCAGGCGTGAAATGCATTACATTTTTGCTGTCTGGTTGTTGGGGGGAAATGGCATAATTTGGAATTGCTCCGGTAATCTCCCGGGCTGTTTCTATGTACGTCTGACTAAGTCTCTGACTATCTCTCTCTCTCTCTCTCTCTCTCTCTTTCTCTCCCGGCCCTGATCTACAAATAGCTTCTCGGTAGTACACTCCAACTCTCTGGTCTGGTGTATGTGCATGTGCATGGTAAATAGTGTGAATATAGCATGATTGTAGGGTGACAGTCGCGAATGATAAAGACCCGTGCTGCGTTGGGGCTGCCGTCGTGGAGCATGTCTCGTGGCGTCTCTTGGTTCCACGTAGTACACACAACAGAGCGAGCAATCTTTTTCTCCGCATTGCTAAAAATAATAACGCTGCTGGATGTTATTCCGAGATGGTGGGGGGTTGGCGGCGGTGGGGAGGGTTGGCTCTTTCCGGATCCGGAGTACTGCCATTTCCTTTCCCCATCCTACCTAGTATATGACAAGGGATATGGACGCACGGGTGCGTATACGCACACAAGTCAAGGTGGCACAAGGAAAGTCGGGTAAACATCATAGGCGAGGATGAGCATGTTCCGCCGGGGTCTCCCTACCCGCGAGAGCCAATGAAGGATTAAAGAATTCGGGATTGTGCCACTTTTACGGAGACATGCAGGGATATGAGTGAGTCCCTCTAATTATTCATGCCGGCGTACATGCCTCTGTCAATTATCCATGGTATGCGGAAGATCCGGCGGAACTGAGGGTGGTTGGTTGCCCACCGCGTGGTGGCATGGATGGATTGGATATGCAGAGAGCCGACGGGCTGGGCTGGCTATGCTATGCTGTGGTCTATACTGGGATGACATATGGAAGTTTATAAGTAATGAGGGAACACTTCGGTAGCGGCAAGATGGACAGGTTGAGTTCCGTACCGGCGGCGTGGCGTGGCTTGGCGAGGCGGTGTGGGAGTGAGTGTGCATATAGGCGGACGGGGGTCATTGTGCTGGAGCGTATCAGCTCAGCAGGGGGGGGGGCTGTCACAAATGATAATGATTGTTATAGGAGTGCATTCGGAATGAATACTGCATACCGCAGCGCACTCACCGTCACATATGAGGCTGACACAAACCAGCGGACTAACGAACTGGGCTTTTTTCTCTCTTTGCAGGCAGCGATTCTCCAGCAGACCGCGGAGTACATTTATCAACTTGAGCAGGACAAGAATAAATTAGCAACGCAAAATTTACAACTTAAGCGTCTTGTGGCAAGTCAGAGTGGTGAAGGAGCTCCGGCCGGTTCCTTGTATTCCTCCCCCCATTCGCCAGCGGTTGAAATCCCACCTACGATTGTGAAACGGCGGAAAACTGTGGACGGTAATGGAATTTCCTCTATTTTATTCAGAGCTCAGTACGCGGAGTGGGGTGTGGGATTGGTCCGTGTGGATGGTGATGATTTTGAAGTGCGGTCGTAGTCGAGTAACTGAGCAGTGTATTATGATGATGCGGTGGTAGTTGTAATAGTATTAGTAGTAATAGTAGGAGCTGTAGCCATGCTGTGGCAAGTATGAATGAAGGATGGGAATGGTACATTTTAAAAGCCCTTGAGAGTGGACGGCATTAGCCGAAGCCTAGTGCACAGACACTTGTGTGCGAACTAATGAAACAGCCTGACGACTCCACAAGCGTTCATTCATCAAATTACCGTCCTCTGAATCACCTCCTCCACATTCTGCTCCCTCTGTGACTCGCAGACTCATTTCCCTCACCTCGGTGTGGCTGCCTGCCTGGCTTCGCTGCATGGTGGAGTTTTATAGCTGTAAGCTGGCTCGCAAGTACTAATCCATTCGTTCAGGAGCTCGGAGCACACTTTTTATTTGAGCAGGTATATATATTATTACTACTACTGCTATGATAGCATGGAAGCAATCTGCAAATGAACCTTGCTCAACGAGGAGAGCGGATCCAGCGGATTCTTCTTCTATAAGGGCATGGCGTTTTTTCCCCATTTTTTGTCACGCCATAGTCTACTACTGCTTGTGTATGTGTCTGTCTGCTATATGTGTGCGGGGAGGAGTAATGATGCTGCACCGAGCTGTATAGTGCAACTACAGGGTTGATTTTTTCACATTAATTCTCCTCTACATATGTATGGCTTATATATATAAAATGGCAAGGGCTTTTAACATGTCTCGAGGGTACACAGAATTTCTCTGGGGCCATTCATTCGATGGAGTGCGGGAGTTGTCTTGACTAACTGCTGCTAACTACGAGCAGGACTAGTGTAGCAGCAAACGTACTCTACCATCCAAGTAGCCCATTATTGGCACGGTGGGAGAAGATGAGCGTAAACGAGAAATGCCGTGTGTGTGTGTGTGTGGGTTGAGGCTTCTCAACGGAAGAAGAAGCGGACTGATAGTGACATGGGGATGTGGAAGGGCTGTGTGGATAGGTGGGAGTGGAGGTTTCTTTTCGTTCGAACATCATGCTACCCCCTGCCACTCCTGGAGCATAATGGAGTGAGAAAAAGGAGAAGTTGTGGATATGGCCTGTGAACTGTATACACACAGGAATAGTCTTTCTGGTATGGGAGCGCGGAAAATTGGTGGTGGTATTGGCAGTGATAGCAAGGTTGAATCGTAATTGTTAGCTAGTAACCAACAATTATTGATGTTTGCGGACAGGCGTCGCTGTACCATGCAGTTGTGGAGTTGTAGTTGTAGCAGCAAATAGGAACTTGCATATGGTTAGTGCAATTGCAGTGCACATGCGTGTTTGGGACTGGCCGTCCTCAAGTTGAATATTTCCTACACGTTGCATGTGAAGGAGGGTCCTGTTGCGGTTTCGTACTCAGTAACCTGAAAGTCTGGGTGAAGTTTTTACTAATTAATTTAGTATGTGTATGTGTCTGTGTGTCTATAGACCGGCTCATATGCGAGCTATGAGCCTTGTTCTCATATGTGTGGATGTGTGACCATGTCTGTGCATGCCATGATGATGATATTGATGATGACCGCCTCCGTAGCTCGTCCTTACTGAGTATGCTTATGATGGTGAGGGAAGACTTCATACATTGATTCCAGGATCTGGCCCGAGTCGGTATTTACATGAGCGTAAATATTAGGTGTGCTTTGGTGTGGTGATGAGTTGATGAGTGTGTTTGTGTGTGTGTGTGTGTGTGAAAGCGCTAGATTGGATGGGCTTCCGCATTGGGCGCATGACTAATTATGAGAATGGTGATGACAATGGTAGGGCCAGATTAAGAAGGATATGCATTATGTGTTGCCGGAGTCATCGTCAGGCTTCTTGTCTGTCAGTCTGTATTGTGCAAAGATGGACTTGATGAACACTGGTGAGTCCAGAAGTTTC